>CAOKZL010002102.1:0-242563 GCA_948472985.1 Iguana delicatissima
GGGATTGGGATGACACTTCCACATGATGTCATTGCAGCCCCACCCTTCTCATGTTGCCAGCCGGTGTGATTGCAGGGTATATTTTTGATGGAAAAATCTGTGAATGATCCCCGATTGTGCTAGCTTTCTGTCACACCCAGCCATGCTGAAGGGCCAGAAATGCTATCATATGCTTCCTTCCCCACTGTAGCATGGGAAGAAGGCCTGCTGCAATGCGGAAGGAAAGGCATGTCCCTTGCACTCACTTGTGCAGGCAGCTGGTTGGGTGCAGATAGGAGCACTGGGGACACGCTTCCACACTGGCAGAGGCACTGCTGGGATTGTGATGGAATGATGCACGAGAGTGTCATCCTGTGGAAACAGCCAAAGTCTGAAAAGCACTAGTCTCTAAAGCAAGGATTTGGAAGTCTTTGGGACTAGTCTTAACAACACTTTGAACAATAATATTTGGCACTGTTTACGGCTGGATCACCAGGAACAGATGGAACTTTCATGCAAAGCATTATCTGTAAGAAAATAAGAACAACTGCTTAGGATCAATGTACATAATCCAGCATTCTTTTCCCACAATGGCCAACTAGATGACTATGGGAAGATGTCTTTGAGTGCAGCAGTGGCCCCTTGCTCATGATACCTAGCAACTAGAACCTAGAAACATATTTCTTCTAATAATGGAGATAAAATGCAGAAATCATGGGTAGTATCCATTGACAGCACTGTCCTTCGTGAATTTCTCAAGTCCTCCTATAAAGCCTTCCATGTTCGTGGTCATCGTTACATTCTGCAAAAGGCAGTCCTGTTGTTTAACTATATACTGTATGAAGAAAGTAACATAACTGGACACCCATAAACACATATTTATTGAAAAACAGTGTTATGCCCATTCTTCACTATGTACTCAGTTTTCTCCCCACAATGATAGTTTTCTCAAATACATTTTTTACTTCTTTGCTATATCTACAGGGGTTGTTGATTAATTTCACAGTACACATTTATTAGCAAAAGAAATGTTAACTTTCTGGCCAAAGGAGTCCAATGTCTCATACAGTTGCTGAATTCCTTTATTTTATGCACATTGTATCTCAACTATATACCAGCTATGTTATTTCATCCATCGAGCCAAATCTTGGCAAACAAATATTCTCTGGAGTTAGGGCTGAGGAGTTCACAGCTTTAAATGAGTCTGCCTCTCCTCTTAAAATGAAAAAGATTTCCAAATCCAGAACAGCTTAGAATGGTAGATGCTCAGAAGCATGTCTGGATAGAGTTGTTTGAGGGTGGCTAAGCTTATTTCCCCACACTCAGGGTTTAAAATAGCTACCCAGCTTTCCCTCTAAAGTCCTTTGCTAAATGCTGCCCATCCAAACTTTTGGGGGTGGGGAAGGGGTTAGTCATCCTTATATGAAACCAGAAAAACTAGTTAAATCTGTAACATTCACCATGAAATCTTTAATTACAATTAAATAGGATTTCCACCCCCTCCCCTCCACCACATTTGAACAAAGGCCCCCAGAAACAGACAAGAAGAGAACGGAAATTATGAATATTGCTAATGCAGGATGTAGAGCATCCAGTCCTACAAAGCAGGGGATTAACTTTCCAAATGTACCCTTTCTCACATTAAACAACTTTGAGTGAGCCAAGCAGAAGCAGCTAATACCAGAACGTTCCATTTTGCAAGAAACATTTGGCATTCACCTCTTGTCTGTTTGTCAGTATGGCACCCAGAGAATTTCCTTTAGAGATCAGTGATTTAACAGCATTTATATCTCTCAAGTGTAAGAGCATCACAGGGATGAAATTAAATAGTTTCTTTACCTTCCAGAATATAAGTATTCCTAAACAGGAACAAAGTATATGCTTTCCTTATGCCTCTTGGGATGAAATCTAATTTTCTCAGCTGTTTCAAGACTGCTACTTTTTTCCCAAGGTCAAACAGTTTTCTGGGTAATTGGGCTGATACGTGTTTCTTTCTCTCATTTTGAGGGGATTTTAGATTTCCTATAATTGACAAAAGGTCTGGCTTTGAATCAAAGATTTTCATATCTTCTTGGCTCAAGCTTTCTTTCTTAATCTATGAAGCTGTCACACTGTAACATACCATTTGGACAGGAAAAGTTGGAGGAAAGTTTTTTAGGGGCAGTATTGTTAGGAATGGGGAGTAGGTCAAATATCTAGATCAAATCTGTTTTTAAAAGATCACATCTCATAAATCAGACATCTTATACTGTCATGGAGATTACCCTATAAATACATAAGTTAAATGTCTATAACATCACAACTCCATTTAAAAACACATGTTAAAACATAATTTCAAAAACACATTCAAAACATGATAAAACAGAAAAACATTTCTGTTTTGAATGGGTTGATGGAAATGGGCCAAGTCAAGAATGGTGGAAGCTGTTGTACAAGGCGTCTGAAGGGAAATCAGTTAGAGGGCACTGGAACAGGATTACTGTCTAGATTGTGAAGGAAAAGGAAAGAAGAATGAAGAGCAAAGGCTCTACATCCTGTGGAATTCTGAGGTTTGTAGTTTACTGGGGCCAAAGCGCTCTCTGGTCGAGAATTCTAAATGCCCCTCCCTAAACTGCAAACTCCAGGATTCCATAGGATGTAGAAAGTGGAATAATAGCAGTAGAACAGTGTAGTGCAGAAAGGCTCTTAGTCTCATCTGATTCACAGGTAGAGTTTCTTAATTTTGCATACATTTTTACAGGTCTCCTCTGCCCCCCTTTTATTCAACAGGTTAGGGATCGGAGCACTGTTGAAAACCAGAAATTGTGAAAATGTGGAACCGTATCTGTTTTTAAACCTTTTTAATAAATATGAACTGAGAGAAAAAGCAACGCATGGTCACAGAAGGGCATGTAAAGTCATGAAAATATAACAAAATATGTTGAAAGAGTGGACCATGTGTCAAATGTATGGATTCTGATTATCATTGAAAACCATCAAAAAAGTAGATCATCAGAAACTGGACTGTTGAAAAGCAGGGGACACAAGTACTCAAAAAGTTGTGAAAAGAAACCTGTTTTTCTTTTGAACTGAATAACAGTTTTTCTTACAGTGAGACCAAAATTGGAAATATGTCTGTTTAGCAACAGCAAATCAATATCCCCCTGCTGTTGAAGTTCATGTTTTTGAGCGCCATCTCTCCAAGCAGGGTCAAATACAAAGATCTGAGAGATATTGCTGGTAATACTAATTCTTGGCCCACTTCTCTATAGAAAAACACCATCTGCCAGCAATTGTCCTTGCTTGTTTTCCCTATTGAAGTTTTTAATAAAATCCATCAATAGAGTTCAGGCATGGATTTTTTTTTTAAAGTGTTACATCTCGGCATTTCATAAGAAAAAAGGAGGTGTTGTGCTTTATGCAATCTCAAATTACCCCTCAGAAGAAATTTTTTCAGCTCTTCATGGACACTTCATAGCAGCTGAAATTAATTTTCAAGATGTCACGTTACTGGTAGTCGGTATATATTCGCCTATAGAAAACAAGGACACATTTTTTCAAAGTATTGAAAAAGAGATAATTAAATATACACAAGAAAGACACCAAGATCATATACTTCTTATGAGTGACATGAGCGGCATCATAAATCCAACATACGACCGATCTATTCATAAACATTCAAAAATTAATCAAGACAAACTCCCCAAAAATTTTTTAAATTTAATGGGAGACTTATTGCTGATGGACATATGGACTTACAAATATGTCAAAACAATGGCACATACATTTTACTCATAGAATCATAGAATCATAGAGTTGGAAGAGACCCCAGAGGCCATTCATCCAACCCCCTGCCATGCAGGAACACCCATCAAAGCATTCCCAACAGATGGCCATCCGACCTCTGCTTAAAATCTTCCAAAGAAGGAGACTCTACCACACTCCAACGCAGCATATTCCACTGCCGGACAGCTCTAATCTGAATATTTAACACAGATAGAAAGGAAACTCAGTTTGCTTAAGCAAATATATTTTGAAGATTCTAACAAACAGTGAAAGTGGTTGGCACACAAATTAAGGAAACTGGAGGAGAAAAGACTAGTATTGGAAGTTAATAAAAAAGACAGCACAGTTTCTGATCAAGCATCCATTAAACAAGTGTTCCAAAAATATTACTCAAAGTTATTTCATTCACCAACCCTCTCAGAAGAAAAGAAGAAGCAAATACAATGCTATCTAGATACTCAACATATTATGACCCTAACAGACCATCAACGGGACATTTTGAATTATCCGATAACAGTTATGGAAGTTTCCACAGTGATTAAAAACAGCTAAAGCACCAGGACCAGATGGCTTTTCTGCTGCTTATTATAAAACTTTAGAAAATGAACTTTTGCTTCCTCTCCAGTTTACTTTTAACGAAATCTTGAAAGAAGGTAAGCTGCCTTCCTGGAACAACACTTATATTACATTAATCCCCAAAGAGGGGAAAGATCCTAAGGAAACCAGAAATTACCAGCCAATATAATTACTGAACACAGCCTACAAAATCTTCACCTCTATAATTGCAGATAGATTAAAAACAGTGCTACCATTAATTATTCATGAAGATCATTCCGGCTTCTTCCCGAAAAGATTAATAAGGAACAATGTTAGAACAGTAATTAATATTATTGAATGCTTTGAAAAACATAATAAAAAGAAATTTCCCATGATTTTCTCAGATTTTGAAAAAGCCTTTGACAATGTAAACTGGGACTCCATGAAGGCACTATTGCTTAGAATGAATTGAGGTCAAAATTTCCTTAAATGGATTCAGGAGATATATAAGGACCAAACTGCTCAACTGGTTATTAATGGGGAAACAATTAATCCATTCAAAATTTCAAAAGGTACAAGACAAGGTTGTCCAATCTCCCCTCTGATATTTATAATGATTATGGAAGTCCTGGCTAATGACATTTGCGATGACACACAAGTAAGAGGAGAAAAAAATCAAGGGTCAAGAATATAAATAGAAAGCCTACACTGATAACATCATTGTTTTTTCAGAAGACTCAAAACAAAGTATCCAAAATCTGATAAGTAAGCTATGTGTTTTCAGAGAGGTCACTGGCTTTAAGATAAACTTAGAAAAAACAAAAATTCTTATGAAAAATATGACAGAAAAGGAGAGACAAAATGTGCTAGAGATATCTGGGTTCAGCCTGAAGAAGAAAATCAAATACCTAGGGATTTGGATTAATAAAAACAACACTGAACTCTTTGAAAACAACTATAAGAAAGTCTGAGTTGAGATCAAGGGAGATCTAACATCATGGTCCAGATTAAAGTTATCATTATTAGGGAGAATTGCCATCATTAAAACAAATATACTTCCTAAAATGAATTATTTGTTTCAAAATATGCAGGTCATCAACAATGAGAAAAATTTCAACAATTGGCAGAAAGACTTAGTAAAATTTGTATGTGAAAGGAAGAAATCCAGAATAAAATGGAAACTTCTTATGGAGAAAAAAGAAAGAGGAGGTTGTGGACTACTCAATCTCAAGTTATATTTTTACGTGAATGGATTAACCTGGGTTGCTGATTGGATAACTTTACGAAATGAAAGAATGTTAAAAATAGAGGGCCCAGACTTAAGATTTGGGTGGCATGTCTACCTATGGTACAGGAAAGCAAAAATTGCTTAAAAATTTTTCAAAACCATTTAAAAGAAGATCTCTCCTAAAAGTTTGGCTAAAATTTAAGAATAAAACATACAAAAAGATTCCACAATGGATATCACTGCATGAGGCCTTTTGTGGAAGATGGAAACCTTCACAAGAGAGATGGATTAGATATGGTGATATCTTAGTGAAAGAAGAAAACTTTCAACTTAAAACCAGAGAAGAGTTAGAAATGGAAGTATTCCAATGGTTCCTTTATTTGCAGATGAAAGAGAGATATAACATGGACTCTAAATTAGAAGGTTTTTAGGGTAAAAGGGGGAAAAATGAGTTCAAAATTGCCATCTTCCAGAAACCTGTATATTTTAACATCACAGATTTATAAATTCATTTTGGGAAGGGAACTGGGATTAGAAACTATCAAAGAAATGATGATTATGTGGGACAAAATTTCAGGAAAGAGATACCACTTGAAAAAATGGGAAGAAAGCTGGTGAAGGAGTCAGAAGTTTACACTTTTACAAAATCTGAGGGAGAACCATCTAAAAATGCTGTATAGATGGTACCTCCATCCCTCTAAACTTCATAAATGGTAATGGAAATATAATGTCACTGAAGGGACATTGTAGCACATGTGGTGGTTATGTCCACATGCAAAAAAAATATTGGAAAGACATTTATAACATAATGTCTGGAGTGTTAAATATATATCTATACCTATGACGCCAGAGCTATTTCTTTCAAATATAATACCTGACATAGAGCAGAGCATCAGTAAAAAATATTGGAGATTGATATTGTATATTGTCTCTTCAGCACGGATAGTATTTGCGAGGCACTAGAATGATAAGCAAGGACCAAAAATCAATGAGTGGTTATTAAAACAAATAGAAATGAAGTACTCCAACACTCTAACAAGGATCTTAAAAGGCAGGATAAGAGAAGAAAGTGAGGCTGATTGGATCTCACTAACTAAGTACATTAAGAATAAAATGAACATGCAGATGGTAATATGTAATTTTTTAAAAAGGGAATATTGTGTAAAAAGAAACTAAAAATGTGAAAGTAGCTGTAGCTCAGCTAAAATATGAAGGTGTGAATTCAAAAACTATAAAAATAGATTTGAATGCTTTAGGGGTGGGGAAGAAAAAAAAGAAATTGGATAGAGATGCAGAATAATTTGAGAAATAGAACAAAATTGGTTTGTGTTTAGATGTGAGGAGGTTCGGCAAACAGAGGGGTCTTTATATTTATATGCTAAAGGAAACCCAACAAATGAAAGTCAGAAGTGAAGCTTTGACAATATCAGGTACAAAGAAGGAAGTATAATATCTCATTTGGATATAAATGTATGTATATGTGTGCGTGTGCGTGTGCGTGTGTATTTACTAGCATCACAGGAAAGATCCTGATATTGCATTCTATTGCATTCTAAAATGCATTCTATTTTAGTCATTTAATAATATTTGTTATTACTGTATGATTTGTCTTTTGAGCATTGCTTTAATAAAAAAAAAAGTGAAAAAATAACATACAATTAATTAAACAGTAAAAAACTGGTGAGAAATGTACTGCTTCTACCCTGGCACCTTTCAATTACATATGAAAATGACAGACAAATATAAAAATCTCCAGCACAATATGGACCCCTATGGAAAGCTACCACAAGTTGACTGAAAACAACACCACCACCAAAACCAAAAAAATGTACAACTAGTTGAGCAGTTTTTTAAAAACCCATAACAATTTAAAGGAGCAGTTACGAGAAATGTCTCAATTAACCAGGGCCCTTTCCGCACCTTACCTTTGTCCGGCGCTGGGGCATAGGGATCACACAAGCAGCCTCTTGAATCTCCGCTGCTTCGGTTCCACAGGAGCTGCTGGTCAGCCGGCTGGCAGGCAACATGAGGGCTCCACCTCTTCTTTCTTCAACGCAGCCAGATATTTTCCCAGGCTGCACTAGGGGAGGAAGTGCGAGTGCCATGGCTCCGGAGCTCCGCACACAAGGTAAGTGCACATGGGGCCCCGGAGCAATGCGTGATCGCACACCATTTTTGGCGACAAGCCGAAAATTAAATAGTGCGCAATCAGTGCCTGCTGGCCCCAGCAGCATTGCGCGATTGCGAGGACGTAATCTGAAATGCTCCTCGCAATCACTTGACACTCCAGAGGCCCTTTAGCATGGCAAATGCCATGCAAAAAGGACCCAGGTTTATCAATCATGTAAAATCCCTGACATCTATATGCTATTAACAATCTATATATCTATAGGAAATTGAGCTGGAGGTATTGATACTTGTGTATATAAAATATCCATGAAAAATATCCATGAAAATATCCATAATGAAAGGGAACAAGGCAGAGTAACACGCTTTTGTATGTTTCTTGCTGCCTTAATATTTTTGAAAAAATTTATTTTACTTCTTTCTTTTCTTTTCTCTACGTCTATATTTTATATTATTGATTGCTTATAACACTTGCCCCATCTCCCAGCAATGCTCAAGAGGAGAAGTTCTTTTTTCCTTCTTTCATGCCTACTGATCCCTATAGCATCCAGATTCATCTCTTTGGGGCTTATAAGAATCCACAGCTTTCTTCTCATTCTGTTCTCCCATTTTACCTAGTATCTCTCACACTAATGCTTGATCAATAAAACTCTTCCAGGTTGAGTATCTTGAAAGCTTCTCTTGTTGGTCTTCAAGGTCAGCTACTTCCCAGCTTATAGACCTGGGTTTGTTTATTTGTTTCCAGTGTAAAAATTTGCTAAAGTAGTGTATGCTTTAGGGACAACAGCAAGACCTGATTATCTGGTTCCTCAAGTAGTTTGCCCTATTCTGAGCTGCTTATCAGAATATACACTGAATAGAAGGATGCTCCCTTTCCTTATTGTCTCTTTCAGCATTTAAACAGGAACAGGAATTTGCCAGAATGACCCTCCGTTTCTTCACTTGGCCTTCTTCTCTCTCCTCAGGACCTCCCTCTTTTCTATTTCCATTTCTCCATCTGGTTTCAACAAACATAGAAATTTTTGCCTCAGCTGTTTCCCCTGAGCTGGTATTCCCTGAAGGTTTGGCACAATATCCATTGACCTTGCTGATGCGCTCTTTTCGTAATTTATGCAGGCACTTTGACACCTGTTTTGTATTTATCTTTTCCATTATTTCACTCACATTTTCATTGGTGATTAACTTCCTGTGTATTTTAGCAAATTTGCATCAATGAACCCCAAGAATGAAACCAGCAGCCACGTATTTTACCTTTACTGCTATGCTCGCCTTTCCTGGGGATGTTTATTATGTCTTTGGCCATTTCCCCACTAGGCTGTTATAGTGCCTTTATTCCACTTTCAACATCCTATGGAATCCTGGGGTTTGCAGTTTAGGGAGGGGCATTTAGAATTCTCAGCTAGAGAGCTCTTGGGCCTCAGTAAACTACAAAGCCCAGAATTCCACTGGATGTTGGAAGCAGAATAATAGCACTATAACAGTGCAATGCAGAAATGGCCTTTAAGTGTTCTTCTCTCACTTATTCCCCTTGTTCTCACTATTCTTTATTCTTGAAGCACCTAAAATCTATGTCTTTTGACTCATGATAACAAGCATAATTTATGATGAAAATGTGATTAAAAGGCTTTGGTCTCTTATTTATGGAATAGGAAGCTTTCATGTGGTAGGTGCAACTGAGCACACCATTAAATTTGCCAATATTTTCTAATGTGAGCTCATCACCATCAATGAAAGTTAGAGGTAGCAACTTCAGCATCCCTCTATGTACAGTCCCCTGGACTTTCTCATGGGAATGATTTTGCCCTCCTCAAGAAATTGGCCAAATGGCATGCAAGAGAGCGCTTTCACACTGGTTTTGGGGCTGCACTGGGTTATTTAAGGCAGCACTGCCCTGACTCAGGCCATTTCCTCACTAGTCTGTGACCAGTGCTATTATTCCACTTTCAATATCTTATGGAATCCTGGGCTTTGCAGTTTAGGGAGGGGTCTCAAAGGCCCCTCTCTAAACTGTAAACCCCAGGATTCCATAGGATGTTGAAAGTTGAGTAATAGCACTGTCACAGTCTAGTGTGGAAATGGCCTCAGCTTTTTAGCCGATTCTGCTCTCGAGGGAGAAAAGCAGGGATCATTTGTGGCTTCTGCCTACATGCTTTGTACGTCTCTCTCATTGCCTTCCCAACCGGTACGAGTGCTGCTTGCACTGTTTGCTAGTCATTTGGGCTAGTGTCTGGCTGAGTCAACAAAGGGTATCTGCAGAGTTATCTACCAGCACTGAGGCCTCTGGCTGTGCAGCCATCCACTGATCGCTCAGTTTTGCAAGCGTGCAGCAGGTTTCTAAGCCTCTTGGCTTTGAGCTGCGATTTAAAAAGCAGGCTTTCATTCCCTCCCTCACCAACTGAAGCCTTCCCTGCCCAAGCTTCCAGGCAAGGGGGCAAGTCCTTTGGATCCTTTGGGTAGCTTCTAAATTTACTTAGCCCAAGCCTCCTCAGGCCTCCTCGAGACCCAATTCCCTTCCTTTGCAGTATTTACAGGTTATGCTAACAGTCTATTTGGCAAATGATTGGTTTTACTTTGGCTCTTGGCTTTGTGCGGCATGACTTCCACCTGCTGGCTAGCCTTCAAACTGCACGCAAATAGATTTCGAATGATATAGCAGCAGCAGCAATAATAATCATAATAATAAGATCCAAACTGGACTAAATAGGGACTAAATAAAGCAGTGTTATTCAAGCATAATCCTTAGGAGGGGAAGCCATTAAAATATAGGTTGAATATAGAAATAAGGCAAAAGATTAATAAACTCGAGATAGTATGGGTGGGATTTGAAGGATTAATAGACTAACAAGCACAGTGTGAGGTCAGCTGACCGTGTTTTAGCAGTGGTTTCTCTAGTTTGAAATCACTGCTGAGTACATAGCTTGACTCAGGTTGAATGTTCAGTGAGTCCTTTGTTTAGTCAGTTTGCAGCAGTTTGTTGTCAGTTTGGCATTCCTTTTTGATATACGGGATTCCTTCAAAGAAGACTCAGGTCAAGAAAGGTGGCCAACCTATTCACCACTACCACCCCCAAAAGGCAGCTACAAGAGGCTGGATGATAGGATAAGGAGTCCCAGACCCTTCCCATACATGCCTTTTTGACACACATTGAAGTTGTGGAAAGCTTCCTCAGGTAAGACTGCCAACCAGGGCCACTTGGAGGAATCCCGTGGGACCATCTGATCCCTTCATGGGATCAAGGTAGGACAAAACACAGGGTCTGTATTCTGGATTTCAAGCCTTTGAGGCCCCTCTCTAAACTGCAAACCCCAGGATTCCATAGGAGATTGAAAGTCAAATAATATTGTTATAACAGGCTAGTGCCTAAATGGCCCAAATTATCACGTACAAATCTATGCCTACACATCACTTTTTGCTGCTTTGTTGCAGACTCTTGAGCTTAACAAAGCTGTGGCCTTATTTCAACCAGCTCTTGTGTCTGACATTGTTATTTGGGTGGGAGGGCAATCAGTAGCTGCTAGCTTTCATCTCTCTGTAAGAGTTAAGTTATTTCCTGTTTGTTGGTCTTAGCCACACTCTTCCTATATCAGTTAGTCTGTAGTCAATCTTAGTTTGTACGTCTTGATTTTCGTAGTCTGCTATTCATGTTTGAAAAGTACATATTGCAGTGTTTTTCACCATGAGATATTATGAAACCTACTCATATGTTTTTACCCAAAAAGTGTATGCCTGGTTTATTTCTCTGCTAGACTCTCTGGCTGTGGGATGTGGGGTGGGACTGGTTGTTGCTCATCTGCTTGCAAACACTAATTACCTACACAAATTTCCTAACAATTAATACCTAATATAAAATAGTACGCAGAAGAAAAAAAATCAGCTTAAATGCAGTATGAACTACATCAAGCTTAGATGTAGGTACAGAGAAACTGAGAGATGATCCAATAATACGATGTTGTTACAAATGTAAGCAGTGTGGTGTAATGAATGGTTAGATGTTTGAATTAACACAGATTCAGATCTCCATTTACCCTTGAATTTCACGGGGTGATCCTGGACCAGCAACCAGTTTTCTGTATAACCTACCTCACAGGTTTGTTGTGAAGATAAGATGGGTGAGGGAAGGCTAATAAATGCCAAATCAGTTCCCCTCAGAAATGCAAGAAATAAACAGAGAATTTAGTTGAACAAACTTAACGGATTTCTGCACTTTGACTGTTATGCTTATACTCTAGAAGAAAATCCTCAGTCTCATGCAACTGCTCTGCTGGATCAGATTGAAACAGACACAGTACATTTAAAGCAGGTTGAACACAAATTTCATTTTCTTGTACCCCGCTGTGAACCAAGATCAGCTCTGCCTAATATCTGAAAAAGGCTTCCAATCTTAACTAGGTCAAAGGCCTCTCATAACCAAAGATTAGTGGAATGGGCTTCAATTGAATTCCTTGAACACAATGTATCATGTTTAATATTAGCCCTGGAATTCACTCCATTATGAAGTAGGCCAGTTTGATCTGGACAAATAAGATAAACTCGAAGGAGATTAAGACTTCTGTGAAACCTTTAGCCACATTTTATTATTTGTTTTTAATATAGTAATGTGTTGATAAAAGGGGCGACTGCAATGATTGTTACCTTTTCAAGAGAAGACATCATTAAGAGTTCATGAAAGTGATCTTTCAGAGGCAACAAGATAAAGTCCATCAAGCAGTAAGCAAGACTTTCAAAGTCGTGAAGTTATAGGTTATATAAGTTGTGATAATGGGGCTTCCCATTATCTAGGTTTAGCAAAGGGAGATACTTCCCTCTTCAGGTAAACCAAGGGTTAATGAGGTGTTGGGATTACATCAAGGGTCACAGGGTGAGAGTTGACCAACCAAAAGGAAAGGGTCAGCATCACAGGTCACAAGGTGAGAATTGACCAACCAAAAGGAAAAGAGGTGGGCATCTTCGGGATGTTTCCAGATGCTTCTTGGGAAAAGTTATAAAACTTCTGGGATGCCATGTGGCTAAAGAGAGAGAGAAGAGAGAGGAACCAAGAGAGAGATGGGATCTGGGCCAGTGGCAGACTGGAGGCCCCATGCCTCGTCTCCTGGCCCCTCCCATCTCCTTTAGACCATCTAAGCCTATAACCTAATTGTGAGTAACTAGAAATAAGTAGTTAGTCGCGTTAGGGATGTTGTTATTTTGGGAATTGACTGATCTTAAGAATGTATCTGTGCTGTTATATCTGTTTTTTGTAACTTCTTGTAACTAAGTGTACCTGGGAGGGGGGAGCCTCTCAAGTGTGATATTGTTTTGTTTATTTGCATGCCTTGATTAAACACTTTCTGTAAACCTCCGTTTCTCTCCATTCCCACGCCAGTATTTGGCACACGCTACATAGGACCTCTCTCACTCGGGGGAGGTGGAGGTGGAAAGATCCTTACACTTAGAGATTGGACAGTGTCCCTCCTGTACTGTCCAGCTGATTCATAATTCAGGGGGGTAGTGGCAGCATACCTGATAGCGCTGGGGAAATTGCCAGCCTTCCCAAGCGTGGGAGTCAGTTTTGGGAGGCTGGCAAGAACCCCAGTAAAACGCTGGAGGAATTTCCAGTCTTGCAAGGGTGGGAGTCAACTTGGGAGACTGGAAATAAACCTACAGTGTCACATAAGTCAGCAACATTTCACTTCCTAGAATGGTCAAAACTTGAAATCAGGGGAAATCAAGGTTTGTCAGGCAGACGAGACCAGTATTTGAAGCAATTGGTGCCATTCCTGTTAGGGTTCACATCCCACATGGTCTTACCTACAGCACACATAACATAATGGGGAAAATTTCCAGACTTATGATGTTGGGTAAGCTCAGTATCAGCCCATGGAAAGTTATCCTTCAGGAGTCTTTCTGCTGGCACTCCACTTGTCCTCTTGCTCCTTGGTGGTCCTGTTTTCTTGATGCATCATCATTGCTCAAGTGTGATACATATACCAATGAACCCTGGCATTAGCTATTGTTGTTGTGTGTCTTCAAGTCATTTCAGACTTATTAGTGCCCTAAGGTGAACTTATTGTGTGGTTTTCTGGAGCTGAGAGTGTCTGTGTTGGGCCCAAAGCCCTCTGGGTAGGCCCTGTGTTGCACACCCACACATTTCAGTTCAGCCCGCTTTCACACTAATGAACATAGTTCGGGAGTTAGCTCATGCTGTTGTGTTGCTAGGTCAGGCTGCCCTGTATGCCGCAGTCCTGTGAGAATAGCCAAGGAATGTTAATGATGGGTGCTTCACTCCCTGTGCAGTCTGGTATGGTGAGGGGAGGGCAAAGCCTGATTAGAGACCGTCTGCTGCCATTTTGGGCAGGTAATGAGATTTGGCCACAAGCCTATCATGCACCTGGATCATGGGTGCCTCAGTAATTAGTGTCCGAGGTGGGATAGCCCCCCTCCTGCCTGTTTTGGCATAGTGGGTTGATGGATTTGCAGCCTGTTTTGCCACTCGTGTATAAAAAGCCTATATTATCTGTTGGAACAAAGAGAACCCTGCTCCATTGCCTGCCTGCCTTGCCTTTCCGATGGAGTCAGAGTGTATTTATGCTTGTGTGCCTTTCGTTTTTCTTTTTTGTTTCTTCGCTTAATAAACTGCATCCTCAAAGACCAGAACTGGCTTGGTTCTTGCCTCCCAGCATCTCGCACTTCGAACCTTGCACAGCCACCCAGTCCAGGGAGGGTTGTGTGTGCTGCAGTCTGATGCACCCAAGAACACCCAATGGCTTTCCATGGTATCTTAGACCTTAAATCCACCTCATATAAAAATCAAACTTTATCCTCCTCTAGTGATCCTCATCCTAAGATCTACCTCTCTGATTGAAGATTCAGAGATGCACAGCAATTTCCTGAGATTTTCCTTAGTGTTCGGAAACCTAGCAACCCTGTGAAGAAATGCTCCCAACTCTCAGAATCTAGAAAAGACTGGTAATCCAAGTCATGTGTTTAGGTGTGTCTGTTTGGAAAAAAATAATTCATGTGTTAGCCATACTGAGCTCTGTCTAGTTGGCAGTGCAGGATAGAAACTTCCCTTATGAACAAAACAGTGGTAACTATTCTAAGAGCCTTTTCACATGTTACCTGTTCGTGCGGCTGGGAGGGGCGTTTCCGCAGAAAGCCTCAGCAGGAACGCTGCTGCTTCCCTGCTGCTTCAGTTCTGCAGCAGCTTCCTGGTCACACGAGCGCCACGCGAACGCCCCGCCCCTTCCTACCGCAGCGCAACCTGGGAATTGCAGGCTAGCGCTGAGGCAGGAAGCGCAACCGGCCCGGCTGCCAATGCACCACACGCCAGGTAAGTGTATGCAGGCCTCGGGAGCATTGCGTGACCGCGCACCATTTTCAGCTTTAAGCCAAAAATGAAAAGGTGCGTGCACAGTCCGCGTGAGGCCCTTGAGTGTCACGTAAATGGAAGTGCGTCATGCAGACCACTCCTCCCATTTACACGACGCTCAAGGGGCCCTCTCGCTTTAGAAACGGCGTGCAAAAAGGGACTAAGAAATGGCCCATTCTCTCAAGCAAAATTCTTGGCTCATTCATGTTAAGTTCTAAACAGGGTAATATTAGATTTATGTGATACAAAAGTAAATGTTAGTTTAAGTGTACTATGCTATGTTAATATCTTACTAGCTATTTTCATTTCAAAAGATTACCACCTAACCCGCATGTTTATTGATGACATTATTTATGATATCTTTAATCTACTAAATGAAGTAATTTATCAATGAAAGCTTAGCAAAGCTATACAAATACCCCCAGGTCCCGTGGTTGTTAGGGGTCCGGCTGAGCCAGCAGTCCCCCATTGTGCATAGTCAAAAAGGAGCTGGAGCTAAGGAGCAGAGCCCTCATTTCCATCCAGGCAAAACTCTGTATGCATATGTCTACTCCTATTGGTGTCCCTAAAACTGGATGTTTAGGATTAGGGATAAGTTTAGGGCCTTTCCACCCTACACTATTATGGTGCTATTATTCCACTTTCTACATCTTATGGAATCCTGGGCTTTGTAGTTTTGGAAGCAATAGCAATAGCATTTATTTCTATACCGCCTATCAACTAGTGTTATCTAAGCGGTTTACAATGTATTTTAGCTAATTGCCCCCAACAAGCTGGGTACTCATTTTACCGACCTGCGAAAGGATGGAAGGCTGAGTCAACCTTGGAGCCTGGCAGGATCGAACTCACAACCTTGTGGTTGCAGTACTGGCATTTAACCACTGCGCCACCAAGGCTCCTTTTTTGGAAGTTTTGGAAGAGGCATTTAGAATTCTCAGCCAGAGAGCTCTTTGGCCTCAGTAAACTACAAACCCCAGAATTCCACAGGAATTCTGTTGAAAGTGGAATAATAGCACTATAACTGTATAGAAAGACCCTTCTATACTACTTGGTCATCAGCCTCTCCATCTTTTTGTGAGGCCTCTGAATTGGGTCTCTTGTTCATGCTTGCTTTAGGAAAATAAATTTTAAAACTCCAGAGGCATGGAGAGAAAAGGAGTCTCAGCCTCAATATATTTCACATACATATTACTATCCAGGTCATATGCAATTTGTTCATATGTAATATTCAGTTAATAAGCAATTCATACATTTATTTACGAATCTAAGTTCCACATATACACAACATAAGGATGTAAATCTTTATTTATTTCATTATTATGTGGAATAATTAATATTTTCAAAACTTTTCTTTCCAGTAGATAAGATTACTGAGAATTTTTAACATTTTTTCATTTTTTCATTTATTTTTCATTTCGAGAGGGGATTAAGTCCAGCAGCTACTGTTTCTTCTTCTCCTCTCCTGAGGACACAGCAGTGGCACTTGGGAAGGAGAGAGGTATGATGGACCTATGCCTGCTTCTTCTCTCCTTCTGAGGCCAGTTGAAATGGTGAGAGGGAATTTCATCTGCTCCTGGGCCTAGGCAAGATATTGCTATGCCTGCTTTTTCTCATTCTCTGAGGCCAGGGCAGTGGCAATTGAGAGGGAGGACGGTTTTTTTGTCTGCTTCTGGGCCTACACTTGAAATGTCAGAAAGTATGCAGTGAGGGGCTACCAACACTTTGTGGCTCTCTTCTCTTACACAGTGATATGACTGTTTCCCCATTCTGTAGCTCCATCTTCCCATCAGAGTCCCCATGTTTATCTCTGGTTCACTTCATCCCATTCTCCCTGGAAAACATTTCTTTCCTTAACCAGTAGCCAACGTTCCATAAGACAATACTCTGGCAAGTGAAAATGGAGTCCAGACAACTTCTTTCTCTCTTCCAAGCAGGGAGACCTGTTCTTGTTCTTATAATCTCTAAAGCAGGAACTCCCTAGAGCTTTTAAAGATGCTTCAACATGTATAGCACGTTAGAGTAGTCTAATCTTGATGTAAACAGGCCATTAAGTCATTTTTTGGCTTGATTCAGACTCATAAAAAACATGTTGGTGACCTACTGGCGATCTCTGGACAAATCATTTCATAACCAAGAGGTGAAATCAACGTCCTTTATTGGAAAAAGAAAAGCATTTCTCATAAAGGTTTACACAGTTTAGATATTTTTCAGGCACTATTCCATAAGAACAGGCTTATATTGCTGTACCACCACTATCATCATCATTATTGTTGTTGCTATTACTATCATTATTATATTGTTAAACTAATTAGATTCAGTCATGCCAGATGGAAGGTCATTTGCCAAGGGAAGGAATTTTTCAATAACATGCTCAGGTAAGTAAATTAAAGGAAACCTCGGATCATGTATTTCAGCTCTTTGACATGTGCTTTAAACAAAGAACAGGTGGGGAGAGGGCACACCTTGGGAGAAGAGGGCAACGGTGGATGAAACAAAAAAGAACCAGCCAAACCTCAGGGTGTGAGTGCTTGAAACTGACAAAAAAATTGGAATCAACGGTTTTGATGAACACTGCCTGGACTTGACTTGCCCTTGTGCTGTCTGCTTCTTAGATCATTCATGTGCAGAGAAGTGTGTACCTACCTCTCTCCCAACTGTTCAAACCCCACAGGCCTCTGCAAGGCTTCCAATGCACTCAGTGATGTATGCGAAAGGCTAGGGAGCATACTTATGAAAAAAATAGCATTCACATTGAACAGGTTGTATCCCTGCTGAAATCTGAGAACCAGTTCAAGGCTGTTGTTTGACTCTGAGTTGTTATTTAATTAGACATTCTACCCTTTGGAACAGTAATTTAGCTTTCAGTGCTAAACCAATTTCTCCAATAATAGAAGTATTCTGCAAAGACTAAGACATACCATGTCACTGTTGGAGGCAATGGATTATGTACAGCAAAGTGGAATCAAGCTGCATAAAATATATCATGAAAAATCCAACAGAAATACATTATAAAATGGGCATTATTCTCTGTACCTTTATCTGGATTTTATGGATTTTGGAATCTAAAAGCAAGAGGTAGGCAATCCACAAATATTCCTTGTTGCTAGGTATGTAGCAACTACAATTATATGTATTTTCCAAGTATGCATGCTGCCTGAGAACCACTTATAGATACTCTATTAAATTTCAATTTGAAATCTGCAGTCATATATTTATACAGTCCTCCCTCTAGATTTGCAGGTTTGACCTTCACAAATTTGACTATTCACGAGGCAAGTGCTTGTCTTCCCCTCATTTTCCTCCTCCCATCCCTGCATTCTTGCAAGGCTTGTGTTTAAAATGGACAATTTTTCCTTTTGAGTGAGCAAAGCTCCCTTTCACTACTGAAGGTGTATCCTCTCTTCCATGTGGCTGCACATTCTGCTGTGTATTGGCTGATGATTGGTCAGGTGCGCTCTTTGCTCTTACCCCCTTCCTTTCTTAAGATTGCCAATAAAAGTAATTAGAACTCCAACACTGCCTTCTTCTCAATCTGAGGGGAAAGCACCTGTAAGCGTTTTAGGTTGCCTTTTTCTCCCCCACAATTCTGGGGCCAGAAGCAAAGGAATGGTAGGAGGGAAGCTCTGGAAGAGAATGGAAGAGGAATCATGTGCGTGGGGGGTACTTGCAGTTTTCCCACTTTTGCAAGGGTTCTGTGCCCCTAACCCTCATGAATGTGGAGAGGTTACTGTATTCCTGATTTCCATTAGAAACTGCAATTTTCTCAATCTCAGAATGTTAACACTCTGCTCACAGTTAGTGAAGAGGGAGGCAGTTGCTGTCACCTTGATGGCAGCTCATACTAATATTCTTTTCTTCTTTCTGGGTAGATGATGTTCAGCCTTTACATGAATAGCAGGATGTACTGAATTGTGCCTTCACTTCTGCCAAAGTCTTTAAAGACAAGGTACTATATGAGCAGAAACAATCATGCAGATCTCTCCCACTCATTTGCTTAAGATATGGGTTTATATTCCTAGAAGTGTGAGCTCTTATCTGGATGATAAAAGAGCAAGTGAGAAAGAAAGAGAATACTATAAGAGATTGCATGTGCCACCTACTTATTCTGTTGCTTGGAGAACATCATTGTATTCCTATGAAATGATGGGTTTGGATGTACTTTTATGTCAAGATGATATTAGCAATGCATTCTCAACTCATTGCACTAATTCATACCCAGGTCTTACTTGTAGTTTTGTTGAAAAAATAGGCTCCATGGTTGTTGTTGTTGTTTTCTGTATTTATATCCTGCTTTTTTCCTGGTAGGGACTCAAAAGCAGATTACAAAATTATAAAAAAAAAAAATAGTTAAAAATCATAAAAAACAGAACCTGAAACACAAACAAACAAAGGATGGAAAAAACCTGCAAGATGGTGGATCGTGAGGCACTTAGTGACAATGTAGGTCACTAAACTATCACCCAGCGAGGGATAACCGGTTTGGTGAAAAAATTCTAGAACCGGCCCATAACCCCCCCCCAATAAAGGGGGTTCAGAGGAGGCTTGAAGGGAACCTGAGAAAGCTATCGATCTTCAAGAGCCAACAATAGTTGGCTCGGAGAAGACGAGCAGGGTCAGAGAGTAGCCATGTTCACGCTGGGGAAGCCGATTGATAGAAAAACTGAAGAGAAGCAAGAACCTTTTTAAACTGTGAATGTAGTTTACAGATCTAAAGAAAAGACTGTCTGGACTTTGATTTTGATTTTGGTGAATGGATACTCTACCGTGTGCTATGCCAACGATGTAATAAGGAGCAATGGGGATTTTACATATTGAATAGAAGAAGGAGTAAAACACTGAAGTACTGTTTTTCACGAGTTAAAAAAGACTCAGAATACATGCCTATTGAGTCTAAGAACAAAGAGTGAAGAATAAAGATTAAAGATAAATAGAAATAGAAGCAAATAGAAGTAAATAGAAGGAAAGGAAAAGAAAAGAACAGAAGAGAACAGTGGGTGTTAAATTACTTGGAACAGAAGACAGAAGCAGAGAAAAGTTGGACGGAGGAACAGAAGATGGTGGAACATAACTGCAGTTGAGATCAAAGTGATGGGGGGAAAGGCAGCGGAGATGAGCAGAGACAGAGTAGAAGATGAAAGTTTCAACAGTAAAAGAAAGAATAAACACACAAAGCAAAACATACAGAGTAAAACGGGACTAAAAACAGAAATAGAAGGAGGACTGAGATTCTTGGCAGCTGTGTTTGTGACAATTTTCCAGCTTCTGAGTCAATACAACAAGGAATAAAAGACTCAAAAGATAAACTTTAAAATTGTAAATCACAGACTTAAAATTGGCATTGTGACTTAACTAATTCTAAAAGGGGGGAAATTTAAGCTAAGACAGGTAAGACTTCATTGAAACCCCCCCCCACCTCCGGAAGAGCAACAGCGCACTAGAAGACTGGGGTAAAACTTAACAAACTCGACTGGACTGTCTTTTTAAACATAAACATATATATAAACATCCTCTTATGGAGTAAAATGAATTAATTGTATGATAACTGTATCTAAAAAATTAACACAATTTATTGAAAACATTTCTATGGTTCTATGAATTTATGTGAATTATTTTATGTGATTTATTATGTGAATTTCTATGTTCCATGTTTCTATGTTCTATGAATTTATAAGAAGGAGCTTCTGCTGAATAATTAATTGTAGGCTGTAGCATTGATTGGAATTGATTGAATAGATTAACCACTAACTGTATTTAGAAAATTGACATAATTATTGAAAATATTTCTGTGTTACTATAAATTTTTAAGAAGGAGCTTCTATTGAATAATTAATTATATGCTGAAGGAATTATTTGAATAGATTGATTAAATACAGATTAATATATAAAATAAGGATATATAATATTAGTTTAGCAAAGGTATAAATTCACTTAAGTTCATTTATATACTTATCTATACTTACTTATATTTATTATAATATACTATATTTATATTTGTAAGTATTTAGGTTAATGTAAGAATTCTTTGTTACCTAAGGAAATTGTAACTCTCATCTAGTACTGACTGGTATAAAAACTGACTGACATTAATAGACATATTTTTAATTGAATTTAATGAATTAACTATAATATTAATTTAAGAAAACTGTTAAGTTTATAAGTGAACAGTTTTATGTGCTTAGTCAGTTGAAGTTTGTAATATTTAAGTAATTAAGATATACAAGACAGATATTATCTGATAGTGGTGACATAAGAACATTTACATGATGGACCTTCAAACCCGAAAAAGGAGTAGCTAATGTAGCAGCAGCTGTGAGCACTGCCACAACATCAGCAAGAAGAACATCAATAGATTTATCATCACAATCTAATGAATTACTAATGCAGATGATGGAAGAGTTTAGAAATTTTAAAGAAGAGATAAGACAAATCTAAAAGAAACTAGGTCTGAGTTGTGTGCGGATATGAAGCAGGAACTGAATAAAATTGGAAAGAAGTTGGATAACATGACTAAAGATGTAACTAACTTAAAGGGAGAAGCTAAAGCTTTGAAAGAGCAAGCAAGACAAATTGAAGACACGGTTGAGACATTCAGAAAGAAATAATAAGAAGACAAATTCCAGATAGATGTACAAGAAATTAGATACTGGGAGAGATGCCTTAAACTGAGGGGATTCAGGATTCTACTTCTGAAAATTTGTACAAGAAATTGATACCTGTGTTGGTGGAATATATTGAATTACCAGAGGAAAAGATAGAAGGAGCAATAGATTTAGAACATCATCTAGAACAGCAAGAGAAAGGAAACTACCATGGGATATTGTTATCTGCTTTACGAGAACAATGATTAAGAAGCAAATATTGCAGATGAGTTGAGAAAAACTATTGTGGATGATACAGAATTAAAAATATTTAAAGATATCCCTTATCCTATAAGGAAATGTCAGGAATATAAACCATTGGCAAATTTTTTATTGAGAAATAAAATCAGTTACAGATGGGACAAACTTCAAGGACTCTCCTTCACATACTGACAAAAGAGGTACAAAATAAACTCAATACATAAATCAAAGGAAATATTGGAAAGGCTGAAAAAAGATTTTCAAAAATCACCATCAATCGAAAAAGTAGAACAAAATAAGGAAGAAACAACAACAGGAAGTAGCATTATTAGACTTACAACATAGAAAGGATACTCCAATAGAAGAAGGAGCCGTGGGAGAGTCTGGTGCCAAAGACTACGAAACAGCGGGGGAAAAGAAAGAGACAGAAGAAGAAGTAGGAACAGAGGAAGAAGAACATTAAATTTGAGAAATGCCAAATAAAGCAAGTTAAAAGAGTAACATAAGGACGATCAAAATTCAAACATGGAATGTAAAAGGACTTAATTCAGAATTTTGAAAAAGACAGATTTTTCATTTCCTGGAGAAACAATGCCTGGACATAATTTGTCTTCAAGAAGTGAGAATCCGTACCCAAGATATGAAATATGTAAGGAATCCAAAACTTGGTACCTGCTTCACATCAATGATAGAGAAGAAAAGAAAGAGTCTTAATTTATATAAATAATAAATACCACACAAAAGAAATCTTCAAGGATAAAAATGGTCAAATATCTGTAGAAATTACTATTCATCAAAGTAAAATACTTATTATTGGAGGCTATGCATCAATGGTCCAAAGGTAATTTCTTTAAAGAATACAGCAAAAAATTATGAACTACATGCAAGACTCTAACCAAGACAGTGTAATCCTTCTGGGGGACATGAACGGTGTTATTACCCCAATATATGATAGATCTTCTCAAGAAAAAAAGACTCGAAACAACGGGAAACTCCCAAAAGTTTCTTTACGATGATGGATGAACTTTCTCTACTAGATGTATGGAGATATAAGAATGGCGGTACTAAAGGATATACTTTCTTTTCAGACCGATATAAAACAATGTCTAGGATTGATCTAATATTAGCTTCCAGAAATATTCTACTAAAGATAAACAAAATGGAAATCATATCGAAGTTATGTTCAGACCATAAACCTATTCAAATAGAGATGAAATGACGGATAGTAGACAAATTTTGGAGACTAAATGAAGACATATTGCATAAACAAGATTACATTCAGAAAGCAAGAAAAGAAATTGTTAATTATTTTCAAGAAACATTTACTGAGGTCTCCATGAAATGGGTATGGGATGCAAGTAAGGCTGTTATAAAAGGCCACTTTATAAAATGGAACTCAGAAATAAAAAAAAAGAAAGATGAAACAATAAAGAATTCTTGATCAAATGAAAGAAGTCGATAACCAATTAGAAAAATCCATCAATGAAGAAATGATTAAGGAAATTAAGAATCTGCAGGTGCAACTAAATGAGCTGAATTTACATGAAATAGAACACCAAATTAGACAAGCATGTCAAAAAATTTTCGAACAAGCCAACAAACCATCAAAGTGGCTGGCATATAAACTAAGGAAAGAGAAAAAAAAGATGATGATTCTAGAGATCAGAGAGGCAATAAAAGAATAACGCACCAAGAAGGCATCAAGAAAGCCTTTTTTGAGTATTATAGAAATCTTTTCGATACTAACCCATCGTCAGATGAAAAGATTGAAAGAATACAACTTTATTTGGAAAAATGCAGAGTACCCAAAATTTCCAAGGAACAAAAAAAAAGTTAAATCGCCCGGTGGCAATAGTAGAAATCACAGAGGCAATTAAACGTTTAAAGCAAAATAAGGTATCGGGTCCCAACGGATTCCCAGCTGCATATTACAAGATTTTTGAGCATGAATTGTCACTTCCTCTACAAAAGACAATAAATGAAATTACAGTGTGCGGATTACTGGAATCATGGAATAAAGCAAACATAACTCTTATCCCAAAAGAAGGTAAAGATCTTACAGAAGTCAGAAATTATCGCCCGATATCCTCACTGAATACTGATTACAAATTATTTGCATCAATATTGACGGAAAGACTAAAAAAAAACCTTTCAGTAACAATACACGAGGATCAAAATGGGTTTTTACCCAGAAGGAATATAAGGGATAATTTAAGAACTATTATAAATATTATAGAACATTATGAAAAACATAATGAAAAAGTTAGCAATGGTTTTTGTGGACGTGGAAAAAGCATTTGATACGTTGAAGTGGCCTTTTTTAAAGGCTGTATTTATGAAGATGGACACAGGCCCTAAATTTATGACTTGGATTAATGCGATCTACAATCAGCAGGAAACTCAATTAATTATCAACGGTGAAAAAACAAGTCCTATAACAGTGAAAAAAGGCACAAGGCAAGGTTTCCCTTTATCCCCTTTATTGTTTATAACATCAATGGAAATTTTAAATAATACAATTTGAGGTGATAAAGGAATAAAAGGACTGCAGTTGAAAAACCATCAATTCAAATTAAAGGCTTTTGCAGACGACCTGGTAATCTTTTTGGATGAACCTTTAAGTAACATAAAATATCTTATTAAAGTGATGAACAAGTTTGGGGACCTATCAGGATTCAAAACAAACAAAGAAAAAACAGCAATTTTAACCAAAAATTTAAGTAAAAAAGAGGAAGAAAAGTTAACTGAGATATCAGGTTTCAATACAGTAAAAAAAAACCCAAAATACTTGGGAATATGGATCTCTAAACGTAATAACGAACTCTGTGAAAATAATTATGACAACAAATGGAGGGAAATAAAAAATGATTTAGAAGGGTGGTGAAACTGCAATTATCATTAATGGGAAGATTAGCAACAATTAAGATGATGGTGCTTCCAAAATTACTGTACCTATTTCAAAATCTTCCAATAGTAACTAATAGAAAGCCATTCAATCAATGGCAAAAAGACATAAACAAATTTATTTGGCAAGGTCAGAAACCCAGAATCAGTTGGAAAACGCTAACTGATTTAACAATAAGAGGGGGTGCTGAAGCACCAGATCTCCATACATATTATGAAGCAGCTGCACTATTCTGGGTCGTGGATTGGATCAGCTTGAAGAATTAAAGATTACTTGCACTAGAAGGAGCTGATCTACGAATGGGTTGGCATGCATATATCTGTTATAACAAAGTAAATGTAGATAAAGACTTTGCCAACCATTACATTAGAAGATCCCTCTTGACAATCTAGAAGAATTATAAAAGAATATTTATTACCTCAGTCCCAAAATGGGTCTCCCCACAGGAAGCTTTTTGGCTGGTGGAAGAATACGATGAAATGGCTTAGATATGAAGATTTAATTAAACAACTTACTGCCAGAACAATAGAAATAAAAGATAGATCGGACTTGGAAAAAGAAGGAGTAACTTTAAGTTGGTTCTCTTACAGACAATTATCAAAAAGATTTCAAATTGACCAGAAGCTGTTTGGATTCAATTTGGGAGAACAACATGAAATAGTAAAAATTATGCAAGAAAATCACCACATATAATTGCCAAATTATATAAAAGACTTTTGATATACAAGAGAGAAGATGAAACGGTAAAACATTAATGATCAAATGGGTGCAGAATATTGGTCACCCAATAAGATTAGAACATTGGGAAAAAAGTTGGAAGTTTATACAAAAATTTACAGGGCCAAAACCTAAAAGAAAATTACTTGAAGATCTTTAATAGATGGTATATAACTCCTTATAAGCTCCAGAAAATCTATAATACAGGATCCGGAAAATGTTGGAAATGCCAAGAGGAGGTAGGTACAACCTACCACCTATGGTGGCGTGCAAGCAGGCAAAGAGATACTGGAATATTATACATAAGAAGATTGAAGAAATTCTTCAAGTGGAATTCTTAAAGAACCCGAAATCTATCTGTTGAATATGCTGCACACACCAGACCAAAGCACACAGAAGAAGTACTCAAAGATTTTACTATACATGATAACAATAGCTAGAGTTGAGTACGCAAAGCTTTGGAAGAAGGAAAAGATACCTACCATTGAGCAATGGACACAAAGCTTATACGAAATTAGGTTAGCAGATAACTTAACACAGAGACTTAGAGGGCAAACTGACGAGAAGAATGTGAAGGACTTTATTTTCTGAACCAGAGGGTAATATAAGCTATCTTATTTATGTAAAAGAAATAAGAAAAAATGACAAAAAGTAAACATCAAACAAACAAATAAATATAATAAAAGTAAATATTTCTAACATAAATTAAAAACTAGAGTTAGATTAAATTAGGAGAATAATGATAAGATGTAAGAATACAGTTAATTGACAAGATAAACTGAATGCTGGATCAACTTAAGATGTAATCGATGACAAATAGAGGGTTTATGTTATAAAACGAATAATAATATGTATTAGCTCTTACAAAGAAGCTAGGAAGAAATATTGTACATATGTGAAATTGTTATAAGAAGATACTACCACTGTATGTTGTATTACTAAAAGATGTACAATTTTTTATTATTATTTTTTATTTCTTTTTTTGGGAAAAATTTAAAAAAAATTATAAACAAAAAAAACCACACAAATAAATAAGAATTAAAACAAAGTTAAAATATATACAGTTAGCCCTCCACGTTTGCAGGTTTCACTTTTGCAGATTTGATTATTCATGGATCATTTGCTATCACCTCTGCTGCTGCCCTATGCCATTTTTAATAGAGACTGAAAGCCTCATGAGACTGAGAAACAGCAAAGGAGGCTTGTAAGTCCCTATTAAAAGTGGGGTGGGGGGGCAGTGGAGGTAACAGTAAGCCCCCAGCCCCCCACTTCTGCCTTGTGAAGGAACCCTGATCCCTCAGAGGAATTCATTATGGGTTGAATATGGTGATAGATGGCGATAAATATGGCGATCATACTTAACTATAGTTTGGGAGGGTCTAGAGTTATTCATGGTTTTTCTACTTTCACGGGGATCCTGTGCCCCAACCCTAGCAAATGTGGAAGGATGACTATACTTAAAACTGAAACATCCATACATTCAGAACAGTTAACAGTATCCAGCACCTTTTGGCAGATAGGCCATAATCACACATTAAATGCCTGCTAGAATAAAAATTTCAGTTCTCTCATCTGAAAAGCATCATATTGTCTTTGGAGATTTATTATCCCAAACTTCCCCCTGTCACACCCAGTGCTTCTGGACAGAGAATTCTTTTCATCACTATGGCTATTCCTCTCCCTCCTTTATGGGGGAAAGATTTTTCCAGGCCATCAAACAAGTAAACAGGTAGAGGGGACTCCTGTCGAGAGGACTGGAACACAATAAAAATAGAAGGATGGTAGATATTATGAATGATGCCCATGTCTCCTAGCCAAGTCTGTGAACTTTTTGCTTTATTAGTAGCAATCTTTTAGAATCCAATAAAACCCTTTCAATTTTTAAAAACACTTATTTTAACAAATATCTAAAAGTATTTAAAAACATATTTAAAAAATGATTCCTCAGACTTTCTGGTCCCTCCATTTTGAAAATAATGTTAATGTGTTTGCATTGCTGTTTTCTTTAATTTGGTTTTATTTTACTTTTATACATTATATAAAATAATCAAGAAAGCTTTGGCTGTTGGACAGCATAGAAGTGTCAATATATAAAGTTTTAATTTTCAAAATTTTTATAGCGGAGACTGTGTTTCCCAATATATGGATGTGGATTCTAATCTGGACTTCACCAGCTGGAGTAAATGTGTTGAAAGATTGTGGTATTTGTTGCTGTAGTTTCTTTTAAAAATTTTTTTAAAAATCCAAACATTATTTCTGTCCTGTACTATTTTCAGGCATCTCCTGGCACCAGATGAAATGTTATACTTCCACCTTTTAGTGGGTTTCTTTTCCATTCCAGGACACTTTGGAACAAAAAGGTATCCTCGATTCTTTTCCCTTCTTTTCTTTTCTTTTAATATTTAGAGTTACAGTGCATCAATGAAATGGCATTTTTGCACTATAGTATTATGAAAGAAAAAAAAAGTAAAAGAAAGGAGGAGACATTTTAACCCTTAGCCCATAGGATCACACTCCCTGGTTTAAAAAAAAATGGAAAAGCCTAGCCCAGATTCAAGAAACCAGTACCAACAGACCCCACAAAGAATGGAGTGAGTAGATATGGAGGAAACAACTAGCAAGAGGCTGGATCATGAGGAGTTATGCTTCTTTAAATGAGTCTAGAAGAGCATTTTCTTTCTCTGAAAAAAATAATTTAAGACCCAGGTGGAAATTGCACCACTCAAAGGGTGCATGTGGCCCTTGGAATCCCACCGATGTCCCAGAACTCACCATCACCCAATTTTTTGGCCCAAACAGCTTATAATAAAATATATTTAACAGCAAGGTATCAAAATAGCAAGAACTACTCCCCCATTCCACTCCCCCCTCCAAAATAGCCCAAAAGGTAACTACGAGTAATGTATGACCACTTCCAGTCACCCAAAATGGTGGCAACAGTGAGACATTGTGGCTTTTCAGAGGAGCTGAACATTGGCTAATTTAGCTCTCCAGTACCAGGCTTATGCCCATCCCCAAGTAAGACATTTATTTATTTTTTTAAAGCTGCGACCTGTTCATTAATAGCAGCCACTACACTATGCTTATATTTATGTGTTTTGAGTGACCACTCCTTCTTAACATGGAGAAAAAAAGATGAGGTCACAATTCATCTTACATTCAAAACCATGTGGTGAAATAATTTTCAATTCCTCAGCCATAATTATGGAGATGAAGAAGTTTAAAGTGTAGCAAGTTCAACATTGTGGAGACCCAGAGAGTCAGATAAAGAATGTGGCCAGAATATTTACATCTATTCATGCAATATGTTAAAGTGCCATTTCTGGTCTGTCACAGGGCATTGAGTAATCTGTGTTGGGACAGAATTTGCTTTAAGACAATGAAACAACAATAATGACATGAAAGGACCAACAACAGAACTAAAGAATGCTCTTTCCAGATCACTGGAGAGAGGTCTGTAACCAAGGAAGAAAGCACATGGTTTTGTAGAAAGTGAAGAAAAAAAAAGTGTTAAGTCATTAATACTAAACACATTTACAAAGAATATAGGTGTTATCGTTTTGATAGAGCTTTCCTCATGCAAAGATTGAAACACTGGCACAGCATGCCTTTTTTAAAACAATCATCATCCCTTGGAAAACATTCCAGAAATGTCATGCTATTTACTATGTGGAAAATTTGACTGTTTTGCCACTGCCACATCCATTCATGCAGTTATGAGAGGGCTTCCTCTGCTTCCAGCCGCAAGGTAACAAAACCAGTTCATTTTAACGGACCTTTTTATACCTAATGCAATACATTCAATGGCTATCTTTGTTGAAATAAAGACTGCCATGTGATGCTGAGCTTCTGTTCTAAGATACAATTTCATGCTAAGATTCCGTTTTAAGTTACAGTCAAGGAAAGGGAGCAGATGTCTCAATTATAGATGATCTTTTTATTGTCTATAGAGAAAACAGCTGTGTAAACTAATAACTTAATTCCTCTGCAACTTGTGTCTTGGCAGCCAGTCTCCCGGCAGAAACAATGGCCACTATAAAGTTTACTTGAATCAAGTTTAGACTATTTCTTTGGGTCTTCTGGCTGGATCAAATGACTCCTTTTCCCCACCACCACCTCCATGGATTTTTCTAGATTATTTTCTGCATTTCAGAGGGTACAGCCAGAAAGGGACCCTAAAATGTGTATCCCTCCTGCTTCCTGCATTGTTGTGATGAGAAGACAGTGAATTTAAATGCAGACTGACAAACATCTAGGTAAGTATACTACCATTTTATCAGAATATTAATCTGATATGACCTGGCTTGACACTTCTCAGTAAAACTGGGTTTTTCTTGTGCGGGAGCCCAGAAACTATCAGCATGAAAAGCCATAAACAGACTCCAGTTTGGGAGTAGGGTGGAAAATGAAGTGTTCAGTAGAAGGAAAATGGCAGAAGATGAGCAGCAGTAAGTTACCCCTGTAAATGTTAATACATACATCTGCTTTATTTCAACAATGTTTGAGTTTTTTCTCCATGTTTTCAGTTACAGAACAATATCTGCAGATTATAGATTACCCAACACACACATGGGTGCACACATGCAGACACACAAACATAAAAGTTTTCTGTGGGAGAATTTGCCTACATATCTTTTGTGTATGTATCCCTGGCTATTCAGAAGTAAAATCCATTTAGTTCTATGGAGCTTAGTCTCTGAATGTTAGGAGAATAATGATTAACTGGCAGAGAGTGCTAGGCTTTGGCCTTTATGAAATTACGTTTTGTGGAGAGATAATGCTGTTTTCTGGACCTTTTTGCATTTTCTCTTATAAACAGGAAGGGGTCCTGCTAGCGTGCTGGCTTAGATATTGGATCTCAATAGAATGGCAGAGAGAGGAGAGAACAAGGTAGAATATAAGCAGTTAACATAATGGCCAGCCAGTGACAGATGAAAGACTCCAACAGGGACATGGAAAATTTCAAAACTACTGCAACTTTTTGCAGGAGCATTTATATAAATTCATGGATAGGTTTTACTAATTGGCAGTTCTTTCCATTTGCCTATGAATTCTGTGGATGAGCCTTTTGGAGTTTACATCATGATAACACATCAAAACTTCAGGGTCAAATGGATTGCATTCAGATTTCTTCAACATTGCTAGCTGCTACATCTGACCAGATTTTGGAATTTCTTAGTTTTTTCCTCCCATTCACTAAAGTTTGGTGGTCTCAATTTTGTTTTATCTAGCCTGATGAAGAGTTCAGGAGGACTCCAGAGTTCATTGTTTTTTGTCATATGCTGCACAACTCTGAACTTTATTATAACCATAGATCCACAAGCACCTCTTGTGCTCATACTGAAAAGGAGTTTAGGGCTTCGGGTATGCTTCATGTGAGCTCATGTAAAACATACCCTCCAACATTTCACAGATGCAAAGTGGCACACCACATGGCTAAGCAACATCAGAGTGTGGTCCAGATGACAAAAGGTATTAATGAGGAAGAACAGAAAAGCTGGGACAGGCTGTAGCCATTTGCTTTTGCCCTAGCCTACAGGGAAGGGCAAATATCTCCCTCTCCTGTGCCTTCCACCATTCTGAGTTAATTGAGCTACTTTTGTGCTTTGAACTCAGTTTGCAACAACTGAAGTAAGCTGTGGAAAAAGAGGACAAGTGGGAGGAAATGAGAGAAACTGGGATATTTTAAAAGCAGCTGAAAAAGTGGTCAACAAGGATTAATCATGACAGCCTCTGTGAAACTGGGACAGTTGTAGGGTATGCATAAAGCTTCAAATACTCTAGGGAATCACCAGCTGCCACTGCTACCACCACTGCCTTCATTAAGTCAAAGGCCTTTTCCTCACAAGGGCAATACTTCACACTGGCATTGTATTCTTGCTGTTACGTCTGCACGTTAAACCAGTTAGTATCAATGTTTCCTCTGTGGATTCGCATGGTTTGAACTCTTAGCATGATTACTATTGACGTAAAACCGATGTATTGTAAAACCGGAAAAATTCTGATGTTAAGCGCAAAAACTGGTTCAGCTTAGTTTCTGACAACATGTGGAAGGTGTACACACAGAGGTGGTTCTCTGTGGCATTCCCACCTTTCCCTGGCGTCATTTCTGTCCGCTCCTGTCTCCACCCCTCAAACACAAGGCGGACGCTGGAATACAATGAAATACATTGGGATCCTCAGGATAGTTGCTTTCAATGTCTGGCTATCTAGACCAGAGCTTTCCAAACTTTTTATGTTGGTCACACACTTTTTAGATGTGCATCATTTCATGACACAGAAATTTTACTAGCAATTTTACTAGCAGTTTTACTAGCTGATACTATATGATATATTTATAACACGTAATATACATTTCCAAGACTCGAGTAGGAACTCATCTTCTGTAAGAAGGAACTAAAGTACCTCCACTGATACGTAGCAACAGTTGTTGTTTTTTTTTAAAGTTGACCAATTAGAGGCGGCAGTGTGGAGCAAGGGAGGGAATGGGAGGAGGATGGGAGTTTCATGAGAACTGATGGAGCAGAAGCAGCAAACGATTTTCACTGCATTACTTCAACAGAAACCAGAAGGCGTGCAGATAAAAATCCAGTAAAATTGGAATAAGTCAGGTTAAAAATCACTGCTCACAACATGCAGTGAAATGCTCCTCCACTCTGGTGCAGCAATGGCCATAATAACAATTCTTGGCCCCAAAGTAGTTAGAAACCATGTTAGAAGATGTGTTCAATCTCCATGAGAGTATCTTTCCTACTGCATGCAGAGGAAGGACATGCAGCCAGAGGCTGGAAGTGCTTTTCCAACATTGCTTCCCTCTTTTCTCTCTCCAAGTTACATTTCTTTTCCTTGAGGAAGGTAAAGGGAGAGATGGTTGGAATTCTCAGAATTCAGGAAAACAAAACTCTAATTGCATCAGATTGTGTGGTTTCATCCTGATTCTGTGTGTATGCATTTGACCCGGGGAGGGGTTACCTATGGAAGGACCTCTCCACAAGAGTTCACATCTACTTTATTTATTTCTACCAGCATACCATAATGGACCACTGTCCACATTTCAGGATGGATTAGAAAATGTGACAACTGGTTTTCCTGAAAGCTATCCAATTTTATGGCAAGGCAGTCTCTAGTAAGGTCTTACAGTCCAGTCCAAGGATCAGTAACAGGGAGCAATTGACAACCCAGAAATAATGTTAAGCTAACAGCATTAGCTTATCTATTTTGATTGTAGTGGGTAAGTGATTAAGCTATGATCAAATAACCACATCTTACAAAAAAGCAAATCAGTCCAAACATCAATGATGACCAAGGCAAGATCAAGTAATCTGAAGTGAAAGCACAAGCAAGGAAAAGAAGCTGATAGGCAAGAAGAAGATGAAAACAAACATAGATCATGTTAAGGCACTTGATAAGTAGTCTCAAGACAAGTGGGTTGCCAGGAATGTCTGGCAAGATCTACATCAGAAGTGGCTTTCAGCAACTGAACTAAGTCAGCTCTGAGACTTTTGTGACTGGGTTGCTAAGCTATACACAGGCATCAGGCACAGACACTTCTGTGAAAAATTTGTGTCAGAGGAGGTCTCTTCACTTATGGAAACCTCATGTGAAGCATCTCATAAGGCTAGTTCCTCTGAAGTCAAGCACTTTTCTTGGCTGCCTCCTGCTGAACCTGCATCTTTGCTTGGTATTACGTGATGTGGGCTTGAAGTGAGTCTAATTTTCTTATCTGATCTAGGGTTGTGACAATTCTATCCAGGGGTGCAGTTGATGTATCAGATTCTGGGGCCTCCAGCAATGAATTTTTAAAAAGCCCTGCATAAACATTTCATTTATATTTTTGATGAAGAAGAATATTCTAATTTTTATAAAATATGGCAGCAACTTTAGCAACAGTACACCGCCATTAAGCTTCTATCATATGGTATAAATTGTTGGTGATGTAATTAAGTCTTTTACTCCAAGTTTCAAGTCAAGTCTCTACCATCAAGTCTCCAGTTGAATTTCAAGTCCTTGTCAGACACTTTCAAGTAGGGATGGGATGAATCCAGAATTTTCCGAATCAGGATCCGAATCCCTGGAAGGTTCTGAGAATCCACGAATCTCATGAATCTTGAATCTTTCGAATCTTTTTTTAATAAAGTGTTTAAAAAGCAAGGGAAAGAAGGATAATCTTGGGCAAGACACACTCTCTCAGCCTTAGTAAAAGCCTGGGCAAAGGCAAACCTCACTCTGAAGAAATATGGTCAGGACAAATGTCATAGTTTTGCCTTAGGATCTCCCCAGATTCAATCCCCAGATTGAAAAGGACATGAAGGTCCTTCTACACAGGCAGGATTAATCCCACATTTTCCTGCCTGTGTAAACAGAGCCACGTACTACAGTATAGAGTTAATCCAGGTCAAAACTGGATTTTTTCTGCATAGCTCCTTATGGCATCCTGAGGTTTGTAGGTTGATGATGCACCAGCACACTTTGGCAGAGAAGGCTGTGACACCTTGTAAAACTAGAAACCCCAGAATTGTGTCTGAAAGAGGTTTGTAAGTGAGCTATGCAAAGGAATGTTTCGGCTGTCCTTGAAATGTCAAGAAGACTGTACCTTCCAGCCAATCAGGCCTTTGGTGGGCCCCAGAGGCACCAATTTTTAAAACAATTTTTCCTTTCTGCTACATGTGGTTTGCCATGTGGCTCATGAGAAACCATGCCAGACATTTCACTTCTCATCCTATCCTAGCTATAGGTTTACAACCAGGCATTGGTCTTGTGGAAGGAGGTACACTGGCCTACATGTGGCAATCACTGGATGAGATTGTGTGACCTTGCCCTCTGCCCCATTACTTCTGATAGGTGTCAGACTCACTGACCCCAGTATTTCTACATGCCATTGATTTTCAGCACAGAAAATAGTGCTGAACTTAAATATGAAATGTTCAGTTTAATATATTAGAATATAACTCCAGATGTAATTTCTGAAATTGTTAGCAAAGGCCATTATTACTCCAAGGGAAAACTCACCTACTTGTCATCTCCTCTTGTGTGTCTTGTCTCCCAGGTTTACAGGCGTCCTGGTCTTTCTTACTGCCCGTTACCAAAGCTTTAGAAGGAATGATCCTTCTTCCTCAAGTCTGTTGCTTAACACATTTACTGTCCCACTCTAAGAAATGTGTGCTCTTGTGGGTGGGAGGCCAATTTTGCCTTGTGTTCTCAGGAAAAGTTTTAGAAGGCTCTTCCAATATGCAGTAGGGACAGGCTGCCACATAGACTTCAACCCTACCTCAAGCCCATTGCCTAACATATTTGCTCTTCCCCTCTGAGGCCCTTTCTGCACCTTACCTTTTTCTGGCACTGGGGTGCGGGGATCACACAAGCAGCCTCTGGTGAGAGGCTCTCGCGTCCCTGCTGCTTCAGCTCCGCACGAGCTGCCTGCTCGCGCGAGAGCCCTGCCTCTTCCTTCCGCAGGGCAGCCTGGGAGTTTCCCAGGCTGTGCTGGGGCAGGAAGCACCACCACACAGCTCCAGAGGTTCTGCGCGCGGGGCCCAGGAGCAATGTACCATTTTCGGCTTCCAGAAAAATGAAAAGGCGCCTGATAGCACCTGGAGCATCATGTGATTGTGAGTGCGTTGTGCAGATCGCTCCTCACAATCGTGCAATGCTCCAGGCGCCCTTTCGCATGGTAAATGCCATGTGGAAAGGGCCTGGGAAATGCACCCACACTTTAGGTTTGAGGTAGATCATCATGTGAACAGTAGGCAAAAAAGAGATGGAAGCATTGTTCACAGTTGTAAGGTTTCTGGATGAATGTGTTATGTTGTTTAACTGAGGGCAGCAAGTTGGTCATTAAGAACATAGAAGTCAGGAGTTGAGTTAAGTCAGTGTGTTATTTATTGCCTAATCAAGTCCGAATCAAGTCCGACTTAAGTCCGAGTCAATTGACTCAAGTCTACACCGCTGTAAAGTGTGTACAATCCTAATCCATTGCAAGGGTGGACTTTCGCAGCTGACTGATGGGATGTGGGTTGCATTTTTTGTTCCAGACATGAATTTAATCCAATTTCTAAACAATTATCTGCAAAATTAAAAAGGAATCCTGAGACAACTAGACAAACAGGTAAAGCTAGACCACTGTGTTATTTGTATAAAAATAAGCACATTTGCATACTATAGCCATTATCCTATATACACATAGTGTGATGGTATACTCACATAGTCGAGTGTTAAATACAAAAAAATCTAAAATCCACAAGAGAATGATACATCTATTGGCCAACTAAAATGCAAAAAGTGCATCATGCAAGCTTCTGATTCTTCACTGGCTTTTTCAATAGACAAATATGTTAAAATCATAGAAGAGAAGAAAAGTGAACGTGTTATAGTCACAGGCCTACATTTTGCTTCAGATAAAATTGTCTTCTTGAGAAATTCAATGTTTTCTCCCTAAGAAAATGGCAATTAACTTTGCACAGGACAGGAGCAGCCTGGATCTCAAGAAAAGTCACATTTCTGTTGCTAAAGAGAAATTTTGAATTTTGAGTGGACATTTTATTAACTGACTTTTATTGCCCTTTTTTTCTGGTTCCCACATAGCCAAGAAGGGGAGTGGCGTCTGCCTGCACTGATATTCCTCTATGCTAGCTTAACTGACAACAAAAATAACATCTGAGACAAAATGAGGTCTCTACTCTAACATTGCCACTTTTCTTCTATATGATTTTTAACATCTTTGCCTGCTGAAGAAGCCAGTAAAGCTTTGACAGTTTGCATAATGTATTTTATGCATTTTGATTGTCCAATAACAGTATCGTTCTTCTGTGGATTTTGTACTTTGTTGCATGGCCAACATGGCTACATCTAAATAATGAAGTGTGGTTGTGTTATGGCACCTTTCTACTGGACACCAACATTGTACAGCTAATTGTTTCTCTGCAAGGGTACTTACTATTTCTGCAATCCTAGTGAATCAAATGGGACACTGAAGGCACTGATGAGTAGTTATGCACTATCCAGAAATGTGCAACTGCATGTACAAGAGCTGTACTTATAGAGCTCTGCATACAGAAGTGTGAACTGAATACACTATGGCCAAAAAAGTACACTGCATGAATAAGAGAACTTACATTTATATAAAACACCACTGGGATGCCATCCTATTTCATAAAAATACCTCTGCTTTTCAGATCTATGGCCCTTTTCGCATGGCATCTGCCATGCAAAAGAGGGCCTGGAGCCTCCTGCGATTGCAAGGAGTGATCTGCATGATGCCCTCGTAATCGTGCAAGGCTCCAGGGGCCGGCAGGCAACAATCGTGCACCTTTGCATTTTCAGCTTTCAGACAAAAATGCTGAGCAATCACGCATTGCTCCTTGGCCCCACGTGCACTTACCTGGCATGCGGAGCTTCAGGAGCCGGGCTGGTCGTGCTTCCTGTCTCAGTGCAGCCTGGGAAGGTCCCAGGCCGCACTGTGAAAAGAAGAGGCAGGGCTCTCGCGTGAGCAGGAAGCTCGTGCGGAGCTGAAGAAGCAGGGAAGCAAGAGACTCTCACAAGAGGCTGCCCACGCGATCACCGCACCCCAGCGCCGAGAAAAGGTAGGATGCGGAAAGGGCCTATGTGGTGTATTTATTTGAGAACAAAGGAAGGATATATCATACTCTGACTGCATTTGATTGACTGATTTTATACAGCATCTGCACTGATCTAATGTACATTAATTTTGGAGCCTCCATAAATATCTACACTTTACAGATAAAAATAGGGATGGGCCAACAGAATCAAGCCCTTGAATCCTTGGCAAGGATTCGAGATTCACGAATCCGAATCCCCATGCCAAAATAGGCAAAATGAATCTTTCGAATCCACCAAATAGCTTGTTTTTAAAAATTGACCCCTCCAGGGCCTGCCAAAGGCCTGATTGGCTGGCGGGCCCCTGGGCATGCAAAAATCACAACATAATGTGTGGGTGCACTGGAGGCTGTCTGTGCCCGCTCATGTGGCTGCCTGTGCCCACTGGGGCTGCCTGTGCCTGCTCGTGCTGCCTGTCTCTGCATCTGTCTCCCTCTGTAAGGTAATAATCTCTATTCTTTTGACTTGAGATTGGAAGGTAGAGATTGGGAATTATTGAGACTGGACTAGAGACTTGACTTGAAAGTCCCTTGCAGGACTTGAGATTGGACTTGAGGGTAGAGAATTGGGACTGGACTAGAGGCTGTTTTTTGTTTTGTTTTGTTTTGTTTTGTTTTCAAGCGCCTTGTTGCAGGACTTGAGACTGCAGGGTGCAGAACTGAGACTGGACTAGAGGCTGGTTTTGGTTTTTTTTAAGCGTCTTCCTTGTTGCAGGATTTGAGACTTGTCATATTCTGCTTCAAAAACACTTTTCAGTAAGTGTTTTCTTTCCCTTGCTTTTTAAACCCCTTTTTAAAAAAGGATTTGAAAGATTTGAGATTCGTGAGATTCATGGATTCCCAGAATCTTCCAGGGGTTTGGATCCAAATTCAGATTTGGAAAATTCTGGATTCATCCCATCCCTAGATAAAAACAAGGACATGTATGGCCAAGTACCAATAGGGAGTGGTCAAGACGGTAAAAGTTATTGATGAAGAAGACCAGACAGGAGAGGATGCAGCACTAGGAGATGATGTAGGACTTTGGTTGTGCTTAAGCCTACTGGGAGAGATGAAATTCTGTCCCTGCCCCTCTCGTCCTTTCTCCCCACTGACTTAAGTGCAAACTACTTTTGGACTTTGAATTCAGTTTGCACCAGTGGAAGAAAGCCAAGGTCAAAGGGAGAAAGTGGGAAGAGGTGAGAGAAAGTGGGACATTCGAAAAGCGGCTGAAAAGGTGGGATGACAGAGGATTAACAGGGATGTTCCCTGTCAAACTGAGACATTTGAATGGTAATTATCCCCTGTTATCAAGCAGCCTTGATAGGTAACAACAAAACACCTTTGCATCCTTTCCACTCCTCAGGAAAGAAAGGTCTTCATTTGTAGTCCAAGGCCATTTCTGCACTAGCCTGTTAACCACATCACACTTGGGCCATTTCCGCACTAGCCTGTTATAGTATGATGATTCCACTTTCAACATCCCCAGGATTCCAGAGGATGTTGAAAGTGGAATCACTGTGCTATAACAGGCTAGTGAGGAAATGGCCCAAGTGTGAGGTGGTTTTCACGTAACAAGTAACAGGCAACTACTTTTGCAAGTTCAATTAATCATAAAAGTTCAGCTAATTTTAATTAGACTAGAACTAATGTAATGCTCTTTATATGTTCTTCCTCCTACTCACCCCATTCCCAGCTCCGGTTCCCGATACGGAAAGTGATTTTATCCCTCAGCTCTGCTGTTACATTTTCAGAAACTGCATGTCAGTCAGCTTCATGGAGCTGTCACCTTTGGTTTCTTCATATGCCAGAGGATGCATATGCCAACAGTAGCAATGCTCCAAAGGGCATGGCATAACGTTGGGTGAAAAAAATGCTGGGCTGTATCTAAAAGTCAAAAGAAACCAGCTATGTGAGATCACAGTGCTTACATACCCAGCACATATTCATTCTTGCAACTAGGGCTAAAGGCCACCATTTTGGTAGTGGGCCAAATAGCTCATTTACTAGGTCTTCAAGTCTTCCTCCCCCACCCCCTGCTGCTGTAATCAGGAAAATAATGAAACAGCTTTTTCTTCCCTTTAAATTGGTTTAGGAAAAGTTAAACTACAGCTAGGCACAGATAAAGGAGTTGTTAATTGATCCATGACTTGCTATATTCCCCATGAAATGTCTGACATTCAGCCCATTGATCTATTCTAAAAAATATTTAAACACATGTTTATAAATTCTACAGAGTTTTTCCAAAAGCATGTCACTGAAAAGCTTTTAAGAGAGTTGATTCGATTCTCATTTTACAAAAAGCCTAAGGGTCCCAAAAAGGGCCTGGAGGGGCCCTCCTGTTCAGTGGAAGTTTCAGAGGGGCACAATTGCTTATTTTAGGACTTATTGATCCACTTTTTTTCAAAGTACAGAGCATGGGGAGTGGTCTAGGGAACAAATATAGTTTTTATGTAGTGTAGTGAGGCCCTGTGAGGTCCTCAGTCTTGCTGAACCAATTCCTAGAAGTTGCCTATCTCATTTTACAAGCTATTTTCAGACGTGGTGATCTTAGTGAAGCACATTAAGAATCAAATCTTGGTTTGATATCCTGGTTTGTAAAGGAAAGATGATTTTTACAAATCATTTTCCTATATTCAGACAAAAGAGGAAATTTTGGCTTGTTACAAACCATGTACAGAAACTTTATACTTTTATATTTTTTCACTCTTACTGTGCAAAGGAAGAAGGAAGAGGAGTATGTAAGTGTTGCAAGTTCAAGGCTCATCATGGATACCTTATGTCTGTAGGGGGCATATAACTCCCTTATTTGAATTGCTGGTTTGGAGTCTGTTTTCAGACATATTTCATAGTGCTGGTTATGACACATATAAAGGGGAGATCTGTATTTCAGGCTATCTGAAAAACTATATTCTTGAATATGAACCTTACATGGTTTTCAGATTTTCAGGTGAGGCCCTTCTCTCAGACCCTTTCCGCACCGGCCTATTAAAACGGTGCAGAGCAACCTCCAGCGGAGGTCTTCTTCACCATGGAGAGGACTGGGGTGGACTACTTTTTGTAGTTCCGCACCTCAGTCCGCTCCGGAGCGACCGGAACTGGTCGCGCAGAGTGCTTTTTAAAAACCTCTTTTAAGAGGTTTTTAAAAAGTACACAGCGTGCGACCCTGTGTCACTCCATCGCCGTGCTCCAGCACAGATTTGCAGGCACGCACTAGTGTGTGCCTACAGATCTGCCGGAGTCGGGCTTTAGGCTGGCGAGCTTCTCCAGTTGGTGGAGCCTCCACCAACTGGAAGCTGTCATTTTGGATACTGGAGCAGTGTGAAGTGACAAGCTCGCACTGCTCCTCGTCCCGACAGACTCGCCCGGACCCACCAAAAAGCCGGTGAGTAGCGGCAGGGAGCGTTTCCCTCACTGCATGCGGAAAGGGCCATAGTCCCACCACCCTCACAAGGTCATCTGATGGGAACACTAAAGAAAGTTTTCTTGGTGACTGTTCCATTGCACTTCCTTTAGAGAGAACCTTGGCTGGCTGAGTCCCTTATTTTTGTCCTTCCCTTTGTTGGTGAAATCTTTTTTTATTATTATTATTTCAAAAGAGAATGTACTTCAATGTTGTGTTGTACTCTTATCCCTTGCATTTTAATTTATATATATTAATGTGCTTTTAATTCTGTAGATGACTTAATTGTCCTTTAGCTAACACACAAAAGTGTTAGCTGGAAGGCACTTATGCTATCTATAGAATTGTATGCTTTTACCTGTACAGTAGGTCCCCTGTATCCATGAGAGTTACATTCCAGGACTTACTGTGGATAATGAAATACATTTTTTAAATGAGATAAACAATGTAGGTGTCAAGACGAATATGCAGATTGGAGAGGAGGCCCTGAAACTTTACAGAACTTTAGAATCTAAGAGAAAGAAGGCTTTGCAACTATTATTTGCAGTCCAAAGCCAGTGCACAACTGATTAAAAAAATAAATATTAACAATATATGATCCAAAAAGAGATGGGAAAACAATATTTTTGGACTGTATTTTAGCATGGATAAGTGAAACTGTGGATACTGGTCATGTGGACATGGGAAAACTATTGTATGTGTTTTTAATCTGTATCTGTTCTAATTTTTCTAATGTTTCTAATGTTGAATACTAGTTCGGGGTGGGAGGCAATATAATATTTTATAAATAATAAAATATCATCACCATCACCATCATCGGCATGTCATTAACATTTTTGGAGGTGTGACTAAGATGCTACAAATTTAAACATGAATGCATCAAACACATTTCCAGAGCTAAATAGATAATATGTAGGAAAAAGATTTGTCTAAGGAGCCTACCAGAATGGGCAGAAGGTAGTAAATCTTAGTTTACTGTTGTAGAATTCTTAAAATTTCTATGTCCTGTACTGCCTCACACATGCTCAGGTTGCATATTTGTTGCCAGCACAAAAGAAGTTTCTTTTTTTTTTAACTCCCTAGAAGCAAATATTCTGGAATAATATCAAAGAAAAGTACAACAAAATTACCAGCTGTGGACCAGCATGTCCCCCAACTATGCCAATGAGAAGAAAATTATATTAATTAAATGCAAATGAAAATATTAAAGCAAGCTGTTGCCCTTGAGCTTATGATAATGTTTTCAAGTGTCATCCTCAGCGCTGAAGAATTTGAATAGAATTGGAAACCAGTGCTTAATTTCTTTCTTTAAAAAAAAAAAGGTGCTACAGCCCAAGTCTTCTTACTATCTCCCATGACTATGATGGTCCTGACTTGTTAAGTATTTGAGGGCTGACTGCAACTGCTCAGTGTTTGGGGAAACATACTCTGTACTCAACCACAGATAATTTATCATTATGTCCTAGGTGTGGTGTTGAAACTGAGCCTGAGACTTAATAGAATTTTTGGAGCTTAGCATAGGATAAATTCAAGCCCCAGCTGCAGCTAACAGTGCAATCATATGCATTTCTTAACTGGATTAATTTCTTAACAAGGGTATTCAATGGAACTCTGTCCCACAGAACAATCCTATATAAGTCTATTTAGAAGTGCATGTTCTCTGAAGTCACAGAAATGCTGGTTTGCAAGTGTGTGCATATCTGGAATACCTGGTACAGCTTATTCTGGAAGCGTGCACAAAAACAAGTTATGCCAGACTAATCTTATCACCTTTTTAAATAAAGATTCAAGCTTGGTAGATGAAGGAAATGCTGTGAATGTAGCATTGACTACAGTAAGGTCTTTGACATAATCCCCTATGATATTCTTGCAAATAAACTAGTAAAATGTGGGCTAGATAATGCTACTGTTAGGCGGATTTGTAATTGGTTAGGTGGATTTGTAATTGGCCAGTCTTCCCAAGGGCTCTGAGCCAGAAGAAGAAGAAGAAGAAGAAGAAGAAGGCTTTCATCACCTGTAAAAAGTGTTCCTTTTTCCCCCTTTGGGTGGTTTTGAGGGACACTTGAAATGGACTGAACATGTTTGCCCATTCAAATTAATGACAAAATATGTTAGCTTCCTTCAGAAATGATTTCATTATACAATTGGATTCTGGCTGGTTAATCCCAATGGGAGTAAACCCCTAAATCAATTGTTGAATATGAGTCAAATTTACATAAGTAAATACAATTGATTTAATGATTTCACCCTAATCAGGACTAAAAATAGAATTTAAGCCTATTTTTCCTGTGTCTCCTTTCAATTTTTCTATATAGGTTTTGCAGTTCATAAGACAGTGTTAAACATTCAGCAGCTATACAACTATAAAAAACTACCATTCAGACAGACATTTGAAACCAGAAAACTGTAAGCACAAAAACAGGTTTCAAATGTGTGGGTATGTAAAGTGAGGAGGAAAATCAACTATTGTTAAGAAGCAGAAGAGGAAGAAGAAGAGGAGATGATCAGACATATTGGTTTAATGTAGAAGTCAATAGTAACTTTCAAGCCTAGCAGGAAAGTGATAACTATGTTAGGTAAGCTGAAAAATCAAATGGAACACTACATGGAAACTGGAGTAATCTACCTGAAGAAGAGGTAGACTTTCTACAGCTGTTAATACTCAGCTGAGTTCTAGAAATATTGGCTTTATTACTGACAATAGCCCATTCCAATTTCTTGGTGTTTTAGGATCATCTGCTGTTTTGTTGTTTTAATTTCAGAGATACTGGACTCCTTCAAGGGGACTGCCTTTGGCATCCCTGCTTCCATCTTCCACATGTTCACCAGTATCCCCTGACAAGAAAGCTTACATGTTGTTGTTATTGTTGTGTGCTTCAAGTTGTTTCTGACTTATGGAGAGCCTAAGGTGAACCTATTTGTTTTTTTCTGGGGCAGAGAGTGTGTGACAACTTGTATATGTGTAGGTTCTGTTCCACAAATGATACTGATCATGTAGAGGCCAGGAGTGATATGCTTTTCTTTCCCTGGGTATTGACAATGCACAAAGTGTTCATACCACATACACCATGAGAGAACTGGAGTACTATGACAGATGAATCTGATTTCTTGTACCAAAGCAGGACCCTATCCACAGAGGGAAAAACAATGCCTCCATGTAGTCTGTAGGACCAGCTCAACACACTTCCTCAAAGGATTTTTCCATGCTCCCCACTTACTGAGTGACATGAATCCTCAGGAGACATGTCTATTAGCATTTGGTGTCCTTAAAGAAGAGTTTTATGGCTTCCCAACAAATGGTCTGTTTAGAAGCAGAGTGTAAATACTGACAAGGAGTATATAGGGTCACTGGAGGTCAGAATGTGGGTTGAGATAAGATGCTTCCAGCTTTTTGGCTAATTCTCTCTCTGCTTCATGTTGTTCAACCAGAGTAACTTCTCCAACTTGTTACTTCCCAAACACAAGCATTCTATTGGTCCTTCTCCTTATCACCTGTGTGTTGGAAAATTCTGGCATTCTCTCTCCACTCTTTTTTTCTAAGACAAATGGGACTTAGCTAGTGTATGGTTAATTTTCTTTTGCATATGAAAACCCTCTGGCCTCTCATCTAAAGTCTCAACTGTTGCTCTGTGTTATTTAAAATGATTGGCTATGGTATTCAGACCATGTGACCCAGGATACACCTGGAACCAGTCATTGGCCTTACATAGAAGACCACACCTCTTTGCCTTTTGCAATTTTGCTTCTAGCACCTTCTCTCTGCTGTGTTAGCTCTCTCCACCAAGATGTAGGTGAGTAAAGAATGAAGTTTCTATCTTTGCTTATCCTTTTGTTAGCCAGTTAGGATGTAGTTTCTCCAATGCATATGTAATTGTAAAGTTTATTAGTAAATCTTTTAAGTTTGGAACCTGAAACTGCCTGCCTTGTTTTGCTTTCAAGTCAGCCTCCAGTTCTGGTAAGCCACACTGAGATTGGGACATGCCTTTTCTGTAACTCTGCTAAAAGAAGGCTAATTCCTCACAGCTTTAGCTTTCATAGAATTTCCCCAAAGTGCTAACATTCTGAAAACTCTAACTTCCAGCTCCGTGTATGTGTGTGTATAAGAGAGTGAGAAACTTTTTCAAAAATGTCATTTTGAGATCTTTAGTTATCTACCAGCCGCTAGCTCCCACTGAAAAACAGATCTACAAAGGACTATTAACATATGCAGATCACCACATGATGCTTCAGCTATCACATAATGAACACACACACACCTATATGACCCAGTTATTAGCTTTAAAAATATGTCAAAATTTAATCCTGTGGTGATTTATAACAATGGGCTATAGCCAATGTTCTGCTAGCAATTAAAGCAATGCTTTCCTCTCCTCACCTCTCCCATTCATCTCTACATACTGTCTGATTTTTTTAATTTTTTTTTTTTGTGGAAAAAAATCATAATCTTTAATCATATATTTCTACCCTTTATTCTTTATTTTCTCACAATCAAAACAGTAAAGCCCAATTCCAGTAAACCGTTACAAAGTATCTTTTTTGATTTCTCAGATAATGTGTGACATTCTTTTCTTGGCACGAACATCTATCCTGCATATATTACTTGGGATGTTTTTATTTTCATTATGTTTTTATCTTATTGAAATAGCCAGCTTGCATTAGTCTGGTGATATTTTATATAATGCTATATAGTTTAGAACACATGACATTTTTTTCCTCTGATACAAGTGAAATACTGGTCCTTTCTGCACCTTACTTTATCCCATCATCCTGCAGTTGTGATCCTAGCAGCACCTTTGGTGGGAAGGAAGAGCAATGGGAACACTCTCCTCCACACTGGAGCAGTTCCCTGCAGAAGAGAGCACAAGGGACATGCCTCTTCCTTCCGCAGTACAACCATGCTCTTTCCCAAGCTGCTCTGGGGCAGGAAGTACCTCCATTGCACTTCCAGCCCTTCTGCACAGCAGGTAAGTGCAGGAACTTTGCGCTATTGGGGTACTGATGGAGAAAATCTGTCAGTGATTTACCCTGCAATCGCACCAGCTGGTGATGCAAGAAGGATGAGACCATGATGATATATTGTAGAAGCATCATCACAGTTCTGCCCCTTTTGTGTCCCCATGTGGAAAGGGCCACTAACTACATGCAAATATTATGTTTCTCCTGAAATTCTCATATAGTCAATGTTGCTATCCTACTGGTGCCTGCTTTTAGAAAAAGACACAAGTCAGAATCTTATTGGACAGTTACAAATGCATAACTACTATAGTTACAGAGCTATGCAGTGAATTCCAGCCCACTCCCCCAATCCCCATTTACCAGGAAGCAGCTGCTGCAATAGATGGGGGTGCACTCCCCTGTCACTTGGGAAGAACCTGACTGATGTTCTCACCCTTTCCTATGAGAGGTCTCCATTGAAACATGCAGAAATGGCTCCCTTGTGCACTTGTGCAGGGAGGTTTTGTTTTTTTAGGTCAGTCAGCTGCTTCCCAAGTGAGAAGGGAATGGACCGCTGTCAATTGCAGTGACTGCTTCCTGCTAAATGATGATTCGGAGACTTTAATGAGTAAGTCACACTCTAAACCACTATGTAGTGATTATGTATACCACACAGTTTTGAATGCAAGTTACTCATTTGTAACTCCCCAAAAGGATTCTAGCTATTGTCACTGTCCTTTCATTTTCACTTTGTTGTTGTGTTCTTTCAAGTCATTTCTGAGTCACTATAGAGAGCCAAAGTGAACCTATCATGGGACCTTCTTGGCAAGATTTGTTCAGAAGGAGTTTGTCTTTGCATTCTCCTGAGGCTGAAAGGGTGTGACTTGCTCAAGGTCACACAGTGGATTTTTATGGCTTAGCAGAGCTTCAGACCCTGGTCTCCAAAGTTGGATTCCAACACTCAAACTGCTACACCATGTTGGCTCACTTCATTTTTACTTTTTTAAATTTTTTACTTCATTTTTCACTTGGATTATCATACACTCTCAGCCCTAGAAAATCCCACAGTAGGATTAGTCTTAGGGTGATCCTAAGTTGGAAATGACCTGAAGGCACACAACAACAAAAATATAAAAATATGTCTTATATTTTCCCTGGAATCCTGCAAGCATTCTTATTTGATTTCCCTATTGGGCTGTGAGCTATATGCCTGGAAGTAACATGCTACATCATAAATATAATTACAGTGATAATGACTTTCAAACACCATTCAAGCCCTGTAAGTTTAACCAGTCCCCTGCTCATTCCTGCAGCAAGAATAGAAGACCATCATTACTTGTTTTTGTGTATGTTCACCCCCGCTGCTCAAACTTACCTCTGCTCCTTTCCTTTATACCACAATCCAATTCATGAGGGAAACATGTAACTTCCCCAAGTGGTAGTACCAGCCTAGGAAAACTTGCAGAAGTTCTAACACTGTAATTTCTGAGAATGTTCTTTAGATCTACAGCTTTAGAGCTACTGCATTAGAATTCCCTAAAGCAACAGTAGACAAGGTACATGTTTCAGAGAAACCACACATGCCCTTGGATTTGAATGGTTTGCTTGCTTGCTTGCTTGCTTGCTTGCTTGCTTGCTTGCTTGCTTTTTTAAAGATAGCTTTAACAGGAAGGAGAGATGGTTGCAGACCTCATTGGGTTATAGCAGGCCTCTTTGGAAGACTTTCTAACTTCAAGAGAAAATAGGAAATATTAATGTTGGAATGCTCGTAGCACATTATGGAACATGTTGTTTTTATGGGATAACTGATATTAGTGGTAACAACCCCTGTATAATTAAAAATAGCAAGAAATTGAATGAGGCCCTCTTGAAAAGTAAAATTCAAAGCTCTGATTGTAAGACCTCTTCTGCCTTGCCTCACATAGATAAGTGTGTATTTCAGCACATTCCTTCCATAATGAAGTCATTCTTTTCTGTGCATTTTCATTTAATGTACAATCTCTTGTTAATTACAATTTGATTTATATGGTCATGACAAACATGCAATGTGAGATAATCCCACTTTGAGAACTGTGAGATAATTATTTTTATGCAAGAATCAGACTGATTGTTTGGATTACTGTAAGCAGTACCCAGGGCTGTCTGTGAAGAGTGTTTGGAAACTTCAGCTGGTATAAAGAGCTACAGCTAGAGTATTAACTGGAGTATGGGAAGGGGACCATACATCTCCCCTGCTATAATAACTCTGGTGGCAGCTGGTCCATTTCTCAACAAAATTCAAAGTGCTGTTTATGATTTAGAAAGCCCTGAATGACTTATGTCCAGGGTATCTGACAGACCATACCTCCAAGTATGAAGCTGTGCATACCCTGATACCCGAAAGATAGTTCCTTGTCTCAGTCCAATCACCTTCACAGGCTTGGCTGATACAGATGTGAGATACAGCTTTCTTGGTGGCTACCCCTAAGTTCCCTGTGAAGCCAGAATGGTCTCCTTGTTGCTATCTTCCCATCAGAAAGCAAAGACTTTTAAAAAAAATTCAGATGGGCTTCTAGAACAGAATGTTTTTAAAGGAAGCGCTTTAGAATGAACTATATTGTTTTTAATGAACTGTTTTCAACTGCTTTTTATCTTTTCAATGTGCACGTTTAAAATGATTCTATTTTAATATTAACTTTTGTATATTTTTAGGCATATTTTACTTGTTTTAAATTGTAAGCTGTGTTTGTCTGAATTTTGTGGGAAAAGTGGGGTATAAATACAGTGCTAAATTCATCGGCCATTTCCACAAGGGACGAGGGAATTGCCCCGCGCTGCTACTTACCGGATCTTCTGACGGTCCGGTCCAGTCCGGGGTGGGGAGGAGCAGTGCATGGTCGTTGATCCTCACTGCTCCAGTATCCAAAATGGCAGCTTCCGGTTGGTCATGGGTCTTGACCAACTGGTGAAGCTCGCCAGCCTAAAGCCTGCCCTCAGCAGATCTCAGGCTCACATTGGTGCAAGCCTGTGAATCTGCACAAGGGAGGAGGCTCGCAGTGGCACCCTCCGTGCTTTTGAAAGACCTGAAAAATCAGGTCTTTCAAAAGCACACTGGAGGACCCCTTGGGGTCATTCCGGAGCAGACGGAGGTGCGGATCTATGGTAAGTAGTCCGAACCCAGTCTGCTCCAAGGTGCAGACGTCTTCCGTGGACGATGCACTGCACCGTTTTAAATACCCCGTGTGGAAATGGCCATTATCTCCTCCTCCTCATGATTGATCGTACAATCTATTTAAATCTAAAACTTTGGCCATGATTTTCACAGTTTCATTCTTAATCTCTTACTCTCCAGTGAAGATGTACCTTTCTCAGCAAATTGTTTATTGAAACATAATGTCATTATTCTTTTTTCTACACTTGCAAATTCAGCATCTCATTTTCTCATAAAACCAACATTTATTTGCCTGTTTTACATTTTGTTGTTTCATAATTTCTTAACCAATCTGGTATTCTTATACGTTTCTTTTACCTTTCAGAGAAAATGAAAAGAAATATGTAGGCATATACTTCCCTTTCTGTGCAATTACACACTAGTGATAAGTGTACATGGTTCTGGCTCAACTCGCTTCCTTTCTGCATATAGGGTCTCGCCATGAATCTTGCTTACCCATTTATTCAGCAATAACATCTCATCAGTGAAACAATAGTATAGCAAGAGCCATGACATCCCAGCAATATCTTCAAACTTGGTAGGAATCACAGTAAGATATGGACTGAAGTAATGGAACATGTATCCCATTCAGTCTAATGGGACAAATGAATCTTATGGAAGTTTGATTGATTATAATCTAATTTAGTGTAGAATCCACAACCCTGTGGCTGGAATCCTATTTTTGAAATATGCTGGCACAACCAGGGATTACATCACCAAATGTTACCTTGTAAAGGAGGCTGACTGCCCACTATGAACAAGAAAATATCCTTGGTGGAAGAATATGTTCTCCACTATTGGGTAGTGGTCAGGGGAGAAAACAGAGCACTCAGTCACTGGTTTGTACTCACTGGAGATCTGGCAAGCTATGTAACCAGCCACTGCACCAATGTCCCCCCATTCCCCTGGTCATTGCATGGGGGGACATACTCTCTTGCTGAGGATGGTGTCTTCTGGAGGATCAAAAGGCAACCTGGAAGAACTGTGCTGGCAGAGGGTTATACTCTGAGTTGATGGCTGGGGTCCTTCATATAGTTAGCAAACTATATGAAGGACCCCAGCCATCAACTCAGACTATAGATTCAACAACATCACTCCAATTTCTTCCATAACATCCAATAGTCTGGGACAGGATATCTGTCATAGGTGAGGCTGGATTCTATCAGAGACTAGTTTTGTTTAATTTCCTTTGGAAAGACACATGAAATGTGCTGCTATTTGTCTTTATATTTGTTATTTGTCCCATCTGCAAAGGTCATTATCTTGGGAACTTAAGTGGGTAATGTGACTATTCCCATAACAGTCCCCGGTACTTGTTGGCTGTTCTTTTCAATCAATTCCAGACAGTACAGAACTACATATTCTTCTGAAGAAGCTTAGCCAAAGCTAAAGAGCTCTCTAATTTCAATGTGTGCATTACAGCAATAAGAGAACTTTTATCAATAATTCCATTTACTGTGAGAAAGTGAAGCTTTATTATATTACCACAAGTAATAACATAGCCATTTCAAGGCTAAATGGATTTGAGACACATCTGTTCAAAACAAGTTTCTTCTGCAATGAAATGAGTGTCTTGCATGGAAGAAGAGAGGCAGGCCTCACATTTATTGCAAGTAATTTGCATATATTCTGTCTCAGAAAGCCCTTACAAACTTTTAGACTGAAAAAAACGCATAGAGTCAAAAAACTGTCTTTAGTATTGTCACTAGAATACATTACACCAGTATGTTGTATCTATAGCAAAATACACAACACAGCTTCTACCATTAGCCCGTTGACAGTATTTTCCTATATATATCTGTCCAAAAGTAAGCCCCATTGAGGTTGTTTGGGGTTATGTTTGAGATTATACATACATATTAATTGGGATTATAGATACTCAGGTAAGTATACTGTTCCAATTATTTCTCTCACCTGCACAGAATTCTCATATGCTATAGGAGTATGACAAAGGGCCCTAATTGAAGTCTGTGTGATCCGGGTAGAAAGTAAAATCTCAGGACGAGCAGCACTGGAAGAGGAGGTTTGGTTTGTGTATTTGTGGTGCTTTAAAGCCTGAGTGCCCATGGCAACTCATTCCCAGCTGCTACTGTATTTTTCTTGCTTACTACAAAGGGTTCTTCATGTACACTTCAGCAATGTCAGTGTACCAGTGAGGGGGGTTGAAGGGCAGCAGAAGGTGGTTGTACCTTCTTGAGATCATCATGCCTTTTGGAGCAAGGAAGGGAGTGGAATATTACACTGTTACTCAAGACCCTTCCTGACTACAAATCTTGGCAGCAATACTGCAGGGACAGGAGGAGGAGGAACCTCTCTTATGGCTGTCACATATTTCCCAACATTTCACAGATGATGTCTGTGGCCAAGCAACATCCAAGCATGATCAAAGTGGCAAACATTATTAATGAGAAAAAACACACAACCTAGGTCCTAGGACAAACTACAAACATCTGCTTTTGCCTGATCCTACTGGGAAAGGTAAGATTCCATCTCCTCTCTTTGTTAACTGAGTGCAAACTACTGTCACATTTCAAATTCATTTTTCAGCAATGAAAGTGAGCTGAGGCCAAAGAGGGAAAGTGGGAAGAGAAGTGAGAAATTGCAACATTTTAAAAACAGTCGGAAAGACATAGGATTAATCCAGACTGTCAAACTGTGATTGTTGGAGGGGTTACTGTAAGTGAGCCTTCCTGAAAAATGCTACCTAGATTTACTGGTCCGTAACTATTTCATATTCACAATTGCTACTGAGTCATGATTTTGGTCATAACTCCCCGCAACACCAGTCATTAGCTGCATGGCGGAAAGGAAGTCCATTTTGACAAGCTTTGGAGCATGATGAATGATGCTTCTGTCCTGTTGTGGCAGGGAGAGGCAAGACAGGCTTAGTTAAGTATACTCAACTAAGTAGAAAAACTGGCTGTTGTCATTAAGATGATGATGATGATATTTTTCTTATTGCATGCAAGCTCTTAATGTGGAGGCTCCCAACTATTAGACCCTTTATGCTTTACCTACTAATTCAGTGGTTCTCAACCTGTGGGACCCCAGATGTTTGTGGACTTCAGCTCCCAGAAGCCCTGATCATTGACCATAGTGGCTGGGGCTTCTGGGAGCTGAAGTCCACGAACATCTGGGGACCCACAGGTTGAGAACCACTGTACTAATTGGTCCCAATTTTAAATATATTGAAAGATGTGGGTGCCAATGAGATCCTATTCACCCAGACAGCAAACAGGAGGGTGGTGTGTACATCAGCTTCCACCCAGTTGGATGGAGGGACATCTCCCGCCTACTCCACCAGCATTTTCTCCTCTGTATTGATTGTTAATTGTGGGAAAAGGGAAATTGATTAATGAATCCCCTAGTCCAGTGCTTCTCAACCTGTGGGTCCCCAGATGTTTGTGGACTTCAGCTCCCAGAAGCCCCAGTTACTATGGTCAATGCTCAGGGTTTCTGGGAGCTGAAGTCCATGAACATCTGGGGACCCACAGGTTGAGAACCACTGCCCTAGTCTTTGGCAATCCAGCCAAAATTTCCTGGCTTCCTTTGTCTATGGGCTTTGGCTGCCCAGCAAAGGGGCCTAAAATAAGGTCCTCCTGACTGTGGGGGTTGCAGATGCACCCTTCAATCCCACCTAGCTTCTGCTTGCTGCCATGCTGATGAGTACATCCATCTCTCATGCTGCTGAGGTATGAATTAGACCAATGATTAGCTCTGGCCTGCTAGGCTATAAAGGCCACAAAATTAGGCTGCACCACACGTATAAACCACAGGTTTCTCTCCTGCTCTTTTTATTGATCACCCTTCAACTGCAGGCATGATAGAAAGAAGGAGATGCTGAGGAAGAGAGGACTTAAACAGCCCTTCCTGCTCTGCCTGTAAGTATCTCATATTTGCCATGACCACACAGCATTGCCTGCAAGAAGCCTTGTCTCTTCCTGTGGGTAAAAGAAAGCTAATAGCTTCCAATGGTACCAATAACATAAAAGTAGTTTGCACTTAATTAACTCAAGAGAAGGGGCAGGAGAAGAGGAGAGCAGAATCTTGCTCTTTCTCATAGACTGTGGCAAAAGCAAACTGCTGCAACCTCATTAATGCCTTTTCTCATATTGACCACATTCTGATGTTAGTTGGGCATACAAGTCCCAGTTTTCATCTGTGAAATGTTGGAGGGTATGCAAAGCTGCCCTCATCTCCAGAGCAGCAGCAAACATATACCTAAATGTGACCTGACATCTTGTTCCCAACAATATGTGCCCATGTATCATTTTCCAGGAATGCAAAATAAATAAATGATGCCTTCTGTCTCTGAAATACTACCATGGATTATAAGGATATAAAAATAATAATGCCATACAATGGTTGTATGAACATTTTATCCTGTTCCAACATAGCTATGAGCCTTTTGCAGAATTAATCACCTGTTCACTTGTCCAAATTCCTAACAACTGATATAATCAGTGCTTCAAAAGAGCACACGCACTAAACCTAAGAATATCATTTATTGAAAGCAGGAGGATTTAAGTACTGGGATTAAAAACAAGTTATTTTAGTAACAAAGAAGATAGAGCAGACTTATTTAATCAGCAGCACGTAGAGGTTCCTAAAGCTTGGTTTTATGTAGCTTAGAGCCATCATTTGCAACTTGTGAAAAGATCATATGATGTGAAATTTGGGATATTTCAAAGAACTTTGATAGTGAAGTATAACTACAGGAAGAGCCTGTACTGAAGAAGTTAAATGTTCAGCAAAAGCAACCAATCCTTGTGGGACTGATAAGGTTTCCATGAAGTCTTTTTTTATTATTTTTATTGTCCTCCGCCTCGATCCACGTGAAGAGGCGGGATAGAAATAAATGTTGTTGTCGTTGTTGTTGTTGTTGTTGTTGTCGTCGTCGTCCTCAGTAAACTACAAACCCCAGAATTCCACAAGATGTTGAAAGTGGGAAAAGAGCGCTATAACAGTGTAGTACAGAAATGCCCTTAGTCTTGTTGTTCCACTTTGAGCACTCAAACCAAAAAAAGACAACCACATATACACGAACAAATAATAAAAAGAATAACAGGTGTTACAGAATGTAGTTACAAAATATAATGAAAGCAAATAATATATAATCATGAATTTAAAAAAAATAGACCTAAATGGAATAGTATTTTCAAGAAAATAGAAAATTTACCTGGAGTGCTATTTAAAGTAATAACAGGACCAAAAGTACGAACTGAAGGAATTTCCCCAAATTATTATAAGATAGTCAACATACATAGAATGTTACCTAAAGGCATAACAACAAGAGAGAAGTTAGCTCAGAATAAATATAACCGTCCTTATCTTGGGATTGTGGTACTGTTCAATGAACACATAGTGAGAACAGTACTGCTAACACCTACACTACACATAAGCATCCCTGGGGTTTAAGCCCCATCGAGGTGGAATTTTAATTAAAAAAAATAAAATAAATAAATAAATATAAGCTATAACAGTTTATCAAGACTCTAGACTTCTAGCAGGGTTATTGGAGTGTGTTTTCTTTGGGAAAAATTCATGCACTGTTTGAAACTGATGTTCGAAAATATTTTATTGAGGGAGGCTAATGATGAGGCAATTGCATAATTCCTCAGAATGGTGACCTGCCAGAAATTAAAAGGTTTTTTTCCCCCCACCACAAGAAGTCATAGATTTGTTGGCAACAGTTAAAGACCATTAACAGATTTTCCAGCAACTAAAAATATATTCTCACAGCAGCTAATCTCACTTGCCAACAAGTTTAACTGTTTGTTATAAGAAGCAAGTGATTAGATCTTGTATTTTTGCAAAGTCTAGTCTGCTAGTGGTATTACTCTTAACTGTCCTGATACACTCACCTTTCTGCACTACATTAAGGTGTGCATCCGAGAGAAAGCTATGTATATTATGTAGTGGTGCAAAGGGCAAAACAATGTGCTCCCTTTTACATTTAAACTGATTTTAAGCTGTGCTACATCAATGAATGGTTAAAAAAAAAAAGAAAATCTATCAGTTTCATTTTTGGGGATATGCATCAAAAATGGACTCCAATTAAGTTACCCCAAAAGTTTAATAGATGCAGTGATTGTCAGGAACATGTTGTATCTGCCTGTTATATGTAAGTTAACAATGAGAAACCCACCACAAAAAAAGAGGTGGTAACCATAATTCAGCAGTAACATGGTTGAATACACAGCAGTTCAAAACCAAACGAAACCAATGTTAACTGCTCAAAGATCTTGGCCTGGATGGATGAACCTGCCACTTTTGATTTCTCCCAAATTGTACTTTTTAAAATATCTCAAGTTCTTTCCCTCCCCAAAATGAATCAATTTGTGGATTTAGGTTAAAATAAAAAGGTATATAAAAATGAACTGAATTGAAATTCTTAACCAGTTTACCTACATCACATGTAATAGCTCACCAACAGAATTTCTGAACCACCTGGACAAAGACAGCATATCACATTAAAGAGATGTGTCAGTAGCATCACAGGCATTTGAGACAAAACTTTCCAAGTGATGAGACATCAGGATATACACAAGCATGGAGAAAACACAGAAGTAAATAATACTTAATCCTACACACACTTTGCTGGGACCAAGCCCAGTGAATTTTAATAGGACCTACTTTTGACAAGACAGGTGAAAGATTATTAGTATTAAGTAGTATTCAGCTGGCTAAAGTAACAGATCTGGGTTGGTGGAAGAAGGGTATAGTTTTTAAAAAGAAATAAAATAAATTTATTTTAAAATAAACATATTGAATCCATTGAACATATTTAAATAAACATATTGAACACATTTTTTTAAAAAAAGGTCAGAAGTTTTTAAAATGTACAGAAATGGTACACGTCTTCACAAATGTTTCAATACTATAACATGTTTGGAAATCTGAAGGAGCTAGCATGACCAGCCAACTATTGGATATTGGATTAGACGAACTATTCATCTGACTGGAAGAAAAAGTCTCGTGTCTTTTAACAATAACAAACATGAACTCTTAAAATGTTTCCATTTGTCTACTGCAAAAGCTTTTTCTATAAATAGTGTTGATTTCATTGTGAAGTTACAAACTGTAGGCCAAATGACTTACTTGTGTTCTTGGACGACTGCACTGACAGTACAGTCTTTGTCTCCCAAATGTATGAGTGTGTATGTGCATCCTTACATTTTAAAACTGGGAGCAATTTTTCTTTAGCTATACAACTCTGATTACAGCCTATCATAAGACTTTGCTTAAAGTTAGTTTCTTACTGTCCATAGGTAATAAATAAAAAAAAGACGCATGGGATATTGTGGTAATTATTATGCTCATAACACTATAGAAAAGATAAGTCAGTATAACTGTAATACAATTAGCTACCTTTTCATTTCATTAATAATTGTCATCAATTAGTCATTTTCAGAGAGCATGTGATTCCTTAAATCTTGTTCTCTGCCATTTGGAAAATATAAACTATGCTTTTTTTGGCCTTCAGATTGTATGGAGATGATATGTGGGAAGCCAGGGGATGGGGTAAGTAGTGGGTAAGTAGATGTAAGTGTTTGTGTGTTTTTCTCTTATGACTGCAATGTTTCTTCTTTCTTATTCTGCTCTCTTGTCTTCTGCTACAATCTTCTTTGTCTGTCTGGACAGTTTCCTTTCCTTTATGTAATTCTTTTCTCCCCTCCATCACCTTTTGCCACTTTTTTGCCTTTTCTCCTTTTATTTTTCACTTTTTATGTGGTAAGTATATGTACAGTAAGGCTTTTTTATTTATGTTAGGGTGATTTTTCTTTGTGTGTAAGGTCTTTAAATTATGTGTTAGTCTATTTTATGTGAAATTCAATAAAAAATATACTTACAAGAGATGATAAAAATTACTATTTTATAAAACATCCTAGTTAAACTCACCAAAATCTATGTGTAAGAAATAAATATTCTCGGTATATCAGAAAGTTATTTTGTCCTTTAAAAAAAAAAGCAATATTCAGATAAGGAAAAAATAATCTTAGTCACAAATCCTCATGCCCATTATCAGAAACAGAACTGATCTCTCTCATTATAATATTATGATTAAGGTTTCACACTAACACAATTATCTGGCTCATCTATTGGCAGTTTGATGTCATGTTGTTGTTTGTAAAGGTCTTCACTGTTCTGGCTGTAATGACACCCAAAGCCACTGGAACAGCATTGTATTCTTAAAAGATGCTTCAAGGTTTTCTTCCAATCTCCAAAAATGTGGTTGGTTTATATGACCAGTGCAAGTGTAACACAAACTTTGGACCATATGCGACCTGCATATACTTTGTAGTAGTGGTCTGTGGTCCAAGTAATGTGTGTACAGTAGGCCTTCCTCATTCATTAGGGATAAGGATGCAGCACCCTTGCGAATGTCAAATAATTGCAAATAGGGCACCCTCCCCAGAGGCTTCTGCAGGGCCGATGCACCCGCCCAGGCGGGAGGCAAGGAACAGGTGATTGCCCTCCCTGCACCTTCCGGCTGCCCATGTGAGGTGCATCTGCATCAGCAGCAGGGAGAATGGGACGGGTGAGTGGGATGGGAATGGAGTGGGATGGGGAGAATGGGGGGCAAGCAGGCACCTCCCGAATAATCAAATTCACAAAAGTGAAACCCACGAATGTGGAAGGAGAACTGTGCTTCATCCCTGTCATCACTGGTACTTGTTCATGCATCCTGCTTGCTACTGGACTTTACTATTACACTATTACTGTTTTCAGTGTCTTGAACAAATGTATATTTAAGGGAATACACTGTAATAGTGCTAGCAAGTTATCTGATATTTCACTATGATTAAAAATAAAATAAAATAAGCCAGTGCAATATTGTGGTTATAGGTTGGGCTTGACTATGAGAAACTTAGGGCTTGTCCAGAGAGGAAAAATCCTGCAAGTATGAAGACTTTCCAGTTCTTTTTGTTTTGATTTTAACTAAATATTCATGGTTTTGCATCCATTTTTTTTCTTGAAATATTGTGAGCTTTCCTCATTCTTTCTCTTCCCTTTTCCACAGCTTACATGTCACATCTAGACTCAGGCAGCATTTCAGAAATTGCCTTTTATGCCAATTACTACTGAAACCTTATTAATTATCATTCAGGAGTTATAGCCCAAATGTTAAAGTGCTGTACCAATATTATACTATGTTTAGTTAGGCACTGGGATCATTTTCTTTTATTGCTAGCATTCTTCTTTCTCTCACTTGATCTCTGTAGAAACTGCTGTCCTGGGAACAGTTGCTATGTTTCTTGGCAGTGGCCATCTTAGCTAGCTCCAGGATAACAGAAACACACTGCCATGGGGAGGTAGATTTCATTTCAGGAAATACTGTTTAATTAAACTGACCTGATGGGAATAAAAAAGTTCTTGGATATGCTGGAAATTCCTGGAGATACTTCAGAATGGGAAAAAATTGTGTACTGCACTCTTGCGTGCACTCTCTCTCTCTGTGTATTTGGAAAGGACAGCAACAAAACCAGGGACTTTCTGGTTTTTCCAGCCCATCCAGATGGGCCTTTAGCCTTTGTTTTTCAAACAAATCCCTGTGTTTGGCTGTCATTCTCAGTAAGAAACTTTGGGAACATCATTCTGCATAACAAATCCCATGGAACTGTGCTAATACAAAAATGCCACGCTGAGATCCCTGGAAGAGGGATGGAATGCAAATGTGTTGGTTAGAAACATCTGAGACCATCAAAATTAATTTGACTTCAGCTGCAATTTTAAGTATGTACACTTAATTGAAAGAAAGTTATTTTGACTTACATCATACTGTTCTCAGCTCATAATGATCCAGCTTCCAAGTAAATATACAGAAGCTCACTCTGTACAGCTTTTAACTAGGGATGGAGAAACGTTTGAAAATATTCAAAAACTGAATTTATTTCTGGGGTGAAAGGAAGTCTGACTGGATTGAAGAGACTCTTTACAGCCTGTGATTTATTCTGTGTAAAATTTGCACTTTTTGCCCAGGGAGACAGTTCCTTCATAGCAAATGCTCTGTCATGCATATACACATGCAAAAGTATGTGGATTTTGTGCAGAGTAAGTCCTGCACTGCAAATAATCATGGAAATGGCATAGAGTTGTTTGTTTGTTTTTTACTTGGAAGAAAATTCTTAGAATTACTTGTTTCTTCTTTGAGAAGAAAATAAACGAAAAATTACGTCCTTGCTTTTATCACATGATACAATACCCAAATCAGGACTGGATGTGAGGGCGATCTGGCTGTGACATCTGTCACCCCATTGATCGCCAGGGTTGATTTGGCTGGCTAGGCGGGTGTCCCCTTCCTCTCTCACCACTCCATGTGCATCCCTCCCGAAGCTGCACACTCGGTGGAAGAGGATGGCCATCCCAGATAGAAGGAGTGTACCGTTCTTCAGTCAAGGGTATACAATAGCTGCGCTCCCTGATAGAACCTCCAAACAATAATTGCTGATATTCTGACTTAATCATCCAAACACATAAACCAGTTGAATCTCATTGAAATGAACATTTTGAAGACCAATGCTGTATATTCATAATTTGGTAATGGGGCAAAATTGAGATTACCCTGTAATACAGGGACAGGGAATTTGCAAATCATCGTCATCATCATCATCATCAAATTCTTTTACTTCTTATCTGCTTCTCCCCATAGCTCAAGGTGCAGTACATCATAAACTAAAATACAACTAGAAATGCACAAAACCATTTAAAATATGTTAATTTAAAATTCATAGTTAAAAATTGACTGGGTAGGCCTGCCAGAAGAGATAAGTCTCTAGTACTTTTTTTTTAATTCAGACACCATATTTTGCTGTTGAATCTCTTCCAGTAGGTTGTTCCACAATCTAGGGACAGCCAACAAGAAAGTCCTCTGAGAGACTGCTGCCAGTCTGGTCCTGGAAGGTTTAGGTAAATGGTCCCCAGAGGACCTAAATGTATAGGACGGATTGTATGGTACCTGTATGGTTACCTGTAGGTAACTTGGACCCAAACCATATTGGGCTTTAAAGGTAATAACCAACACTTTCTACTCTCCCCAGAAGCTAATTGGTAGCCAGTGGAGTGATTTTAATATTGGGGTGATATCTCCACTCCTCACTGTACCTGTAATCAATCTGGCTGCCACATTTTGAACCAGTTGGAGTTTCTGAATTTGGTACAAAGGTAGCCAATATAGAGTGCATTGCGGAAGTCCAACCTTGAGGTTACCAGTGCTTGAACTACCATCTTTAGGTTGTCCAATTCTAGGAAGAGGCGCAGTTGGCATATCAGCTGAAGCTGATAATAAGCAGTCCTGACTGTTGCATCTGTCTGAGTTGACATTTGGATGGATGGATCCAGGAGCACTCTCAAACTGCAAACGCAGCCTTTCAGGGGGAGTGAGACCCCATCAAGAACTGGTTGACACACACTCCATCCCAGATTAGGACCGTATTCAGTTTCAATTTGATTTTCTTCCTTCAGCCCATTACCTCTCCAAGCACTAATTCAGAGGAGACACACTATCCTTAGCTAAGACTGTTTTTGAAGGCATGGAGAAATATATATACATTAAATACATTTAATACATTAAATATATAAATACATTAGTGTATTGATAGCAGTGCACCCCATGCCTCCAGATGGTCTCTCCCAACGGTTTCATGTAAATGTTAAAAAGCATTAGGGATATAAAGGCACCTTGTGGTGTGCCATATAACAGCTCCTTTTCTGAGGAGCAGCTATTCACCCCCACGGGTTGCATGTGGCCCCCAAAACCATTTTTCTAGCCCCGAAGGCTAAAAAAGCCTCTCAGCCAAGCCCCTCAACCTCCAAATACTTCCAAAATCCCTAACATTTCTGAAGAATGTGGTGTTTTTACCGTCTATGAAGTCCCTAAGTTCTGTCAAACTCCAGGAAAATGCCTGAAAATTGGCCCAAACAAGAACTGAAAGTGACATGATGTCACTTCCAATTTGCTACCAACACACTGGTGTAAACAGCCAGGTTGCAGGAGGGAAAAAAATTGGGTCCTGTAATCCTGACATTCCCCTGCTGTAACAGATCAGTGTATGATCAGTGCCACCTTAATAAAACTAATTTGAGGGTGGTGACCCAGTATGGAGCTAATAACTAATGGCAAGATAGGTTCCAAGGCAATACTGGATATATCTCATGGACTATGAGATCATCCCTAGGCTGGTGCATGCATTCCCTTTAGGGAGAGACCAAAGTGTGGTTTCAAAGAGAAGACTTGTACTTCAAAGGTCCAAACCAGCCTTTCTCAACCTTTATATCCTGGATGAACCCTAGAAATACAGTCCTCCCTCCACATTCATGGGCTTGACCTTTGTGGATATCATTATTCATGAGGCACATGAATGGCTTCCCTCAACTCTCCTCCTCCCATTTCCTTGCATTTTGCTGGGCATGGAAAAGGAAGACAAGTGTGCCCAGGCAGAAGGCAAGGGAATGGGTGGAGGAAGCACACACGTGCTTTCCATTTCTGCACAGTGTGATCCCTCCCATTCCGTTGCCTTTTGCTTAGGCATGGAGAATATCCACTGAGGCAAAAGGCAAGTGAATGGGGGACACTAGTGCACCTTCCTTTTGTACCTTGGGTACTCCATCTCTTGTAACTTTGTCGTTGGCCCCAGTGTGGAGGGTACACATGGAGGCAAAAGGCAAGGGAATTGGGTGAGAAGGTGTGCATGCACCTTCCTTCTCTGCCTCTGGTGCGCCCACCTCCTATTCCCTTGCCTTTGGCCCAAGCTCAGAGAATGCACACCAAGGCAAAAGGCAAAGGAATGGGGAAGAAGGCACACACATGCCTTCCTTCTCTCTATTGTGTTCCCCCTCCCATTCTCTTGCCTTTTGCCTGAGTATGGAATAAACACACACTGAGGCAAAAGCCAAGGGAATGTAAGGAAGCAACAAGTATGCCTTCCTTCTCCATGGGGAGTGCTCCTTCTCCCATTTCCTTGCCTTTTGCCTAGCTGCAGGGAAGGAAGCCTTGAAGGGGAATGGGAGTCATTTGTGGTTTTTTTCTCCCACTTTTGCAAGGGTTCTGCAGTCCAAAACCCTTGTGAAAAGAGAGGGGCCACTGTAATTTTCAGCTCTCAGGGAACCCCAGCATAAAAATTGTTACACCTACAACTCAAAAAAAAATAAAAAAAAATTCCCAAACCTGCTTGAGAAAAAAGTCTAAAAAAGTAATGATTACTATCCAGAAGCAAGCTTCTTCCTCTGTTACTGGTGATCTCCCTCATGCCTATATGGAAAACTCAGGGCATCTATTCCCACAGAAAGGGTGGTAATCTTATCACCTGGACAGTTATATCCAGACTAGTCATTTCTGAGTTATGGCAGCCCTAAGGCAAACCTATCATGTGTTTTTTTTTTCTGGGCCTGAGAGTGTGTGAGGAACCCAAGATCACCCAGTCAATGCTCAGACCACCACACCACAGTGGCTTTCATGTGTTGATTTACCATTCAACAATTCAATGGTCTGCTCTAGTTGGAACTACCAGAAAGATTTAGGTCAAGTTCTTATGATAAGCAGGGGCCATTCTCACTACATATCTGCAAAGAAAACGAAGTTACTGGGAAGTATTTTACAAATGAAGAACTTGTCACATAATTATGCAAAACCTGTATGAATCATAGGAAAACCCCTTTGTACAGTATATTTATTATTAGCTATCCTGCAAAGTTCTTTGTATCCACTAATATATTGTTTTCATTGCTACTCTGCCTTGTCAGTGATTATATACACAGCATTTTATACTCATGATTCCTTTCAGAAGAGCTTCCTCATTATTCTTACTATTTGTGTCATAATTATGGGCTTTCTCCCCTTCTTCAAACTTTATATATAGCTGTTTGCCATATGTAGGAAGTGTAGACTTGCTTCTCTCAGCAATATTTCAAAAGAAAAATCTTCTGTGGTTTCAGGCTAGCCAACTACCTAGCATGAACAAGAGTTTGCTGCCCTTTTATGATATCCAAAATGTGCCACTTGAGGCGACTGTTGTAGGAGTATTTGGTACTTATGTCAAGCAGAGGGCAGCATAGCCAGTGCAATGTGTGGTAATAAATAGGAGAAAAATACTCAAGATGCTTGCATAAGGTAAAAAAAAGAAAAAATTAAATTTATAGTTTCAGGAAATCCATCTTAGATAGAAAAGGAGATAGATTAAAAAAAAGGTGGGTTCATAACTTTTGGTAAAAGAGCCCGAATAGTTGGCTCTCATGAGTGAGTGTAAGCCATCCTGGGACAGGAGCCTCATCGATGCTTCCTTCCCAGACTAAGGGAGACAAAGGACTAACTTTTAGAAGATGGGGGAAATTACAGGTAGGAAAGAATCAGAAGGCTTGAGAATGTAGATCAAAGAAATAAACACAGAGGTGATATAAAAGGGGAGGTATTCTCTCTAGAGCTTCCTTCACTAATTTATACAAGTGTTGACAACTCTTTCTTTCCAACGACTGCCTCACTTTTCCTTGATGGCAGCGCTAAGTCTGACAATCTAATACATTTCAGTTCCAGACTGAAACCAATGAAAGAAGGAACTGTTACCTAATGGAGATATTTGTCCCTTGTCCAACCCTGGGGGACAACAAAGTGCCGAGTCCTAACCCCGTTGTTTATCACTGATAAACATGTTGAATAGCACTGGCCCCAGGACAGAACCCTGTGGCACTCCACTAGTCATGTCTCTCCAGAATGAAGAGGAACCATTGGTGAGCACCCATTGAGTTCAGTTGGTCAACCAGTTAGAAATCCAGTCCACCTAACAGTAGCATTGGCTAGCCCACATTTTACTAACTTCTTTGCAAGAATATGGGATGGAAGGCTTGTCAAAGGTCTTACTGAAATCAAGATAGGCTATAGCTACAGCATCCCTTAATCTACCAAGCTAGTTATTCTATCGAGAGAGAGAGAAAGAGAGAGGGAGGAAGAGATTTGTCTGGCATGACTTATTTTTGAGAAACCAGTGTTGACTTTTAGTGATTACAGCATTCTTTTCTATATATTTACAGACTGTCTGTTGAATTATCTGATTTAGATTCTTTCCTGGTACTGCTGTCAGGCTTGCTGGACAGTAATCGGTTGGGTTCTCCTTTTCTCCCAATCCTCAGTTTTCCTTGGTGAGGGACCTGTATTAGACCCCTAAATGACATCACTTTTGTTTCTCCCCGGCTTAATTTTTACCCAGATGCTCTCAACCTGGCTTCCAGGACTTCAGTCATGGATCTCTTCACAGGTATAAGCATCCTTGATGTACAGTGCTATTCCTCTTCCTTTCTTTGAAATAAATTATACATCTGTATTGCTACATTCCAGCCATGAGATTCATCCCACCAATTTTCAGCAATGTCTATTATATCATATTTGCTTTGCTAGTTAAGAGTTCAGGTTCATCTTATTCATTGTCCATATTTTATGCCATAGTGTAGAGACATCTAGGACCACGGTCATCTTCTCCATCTGCTTATTCCCCTCCCCCACTGTTGGGTCCTTGTAGTATTTGCTCAGTTTTCCCTATGACATTCAGGCTATTACCTCCAGCACTCAGTGAACTCCTGCTCATAGGAACACTGGCCATTTCCACACTAGAACTATAACATTCTAGTGTAGAAAAGGCTACTGTCTCCCTCCTCTCCATATATCAGTTTAAAAGCCTCCAGATTAGGTCTGTGAGACTCTTAGCAAAAACATTGCTGCCAATTGCTGCCCATCACTTGCCAGAAATCCATCTGCATGAAACTGCAGAACACGGTTCAAGAAACCAAAAAGTTATTCATTTCCACTAGGGCAGTGGTTCTCAACCTGTGGGTCCCCAGATGTTTGTGGACTTCAGCTCCCAGAAGCCCCAGCCACTATGGTCAATGCTCAGGGCTTCTGGGAGCTGAAGTCCAAAAACATCTGGGGACTCACAGGTTGAGAACCACTGCTCTAGAGAATTTGTGGGCTCAGAGGTATAAGAAATGCTAAATTGGGAGTTCAGGTATCATCCAGATTGAGTATAGCTGAACAATGCAGTTGCCTTGAAAGAACACTGATCTGATTTGTCCTATGACTGTTACAGTTAATTGTGGGATAAAATAGCTCAGTGGAAACACAACTAGAGGTTTTAGAGCAGTTGTGCACAATCTGGGATCCCCTAAAGCATTACTTAAGTCACACCCCATTCCCTGGATGGCAGAACAAGCTGTGTCAAGACTGCTGTCAAAAAGGGTAGACAGAAGTCTCTCTACTATACTGCCTCTTCTGTGGATCCATTTTTTTCCAGTGAGTAAAAATCTAATCTGCATGAGATCTTTAGGGAGGGCATGGAAAGCATTCCATCTGCCCTCTCCCCACCAGGAGAATACTCAAATCATTTTTTTTCATGTTGGAGGGAGCAGGTGGCTGTCCTGAAGAAACAGAATCACTGTCATATGTGTGTGTCCCAAAATCAGCAGCACTTGCTGCTTTCACACTGTATTGCTGTTTTAGCAGAATCTGCCTGACACAGCCAGACTCTGATAATAAAAAGAGGAGAAAATAATACTGTCAATTTATCTTACTCGCATTTATTCAGCAATGAATAAATTGTATTACCTGGGGCTTGCTCCTGGGTATGTAGGCAGAGGCTTTCAGCCTTAAGCAATTCAAATTTTTCTCCTAGGATCTCTAATAAATAAGACATCTTCAAATTTCTTTTGTGTGTTCTAAATGGAAAATACTACTGCTAGGTTTTTCACTTGGGCTTTTTCTCTCCACAGTAAGGACTATGTTGCTTTCGTATAAGAAAACAACAAACCTGAGGTCTAGTTGCACAGCTATCTTTCCAGTGTAGACCTAAATTAAAACTTAGGATTTAGGACTTATACTTCACATTAGAACAGTCAAAGTGCTTCGTGGTATTCTCCCAATCTAGACGGTGTCCTCCCAATGTTTTGTAATAAAACACTCACCAGCCCTAACCAGCATGGTCTGTCATCAGGAATGACAAGAGTTATTGCCCCAGACATTGAGAGAGCACCAAGGTGCTTGCTTCTGTCTCATAGCAATACTATAAGGTTGCTTTGTGTCATCACCCTATTGGAGGTGGAAGTAATGTTGCAGTTCAGAGAGAAAGCATTGCTTACCAGTCTCTTGAACACTATATTACAGTGGTTCTCAACCTGTGGGTCCCCAGATGTTCGTGGACTTCAGCTCCCAGAAGCCCCAGCCATTATGGTCAGTGCTTAGGGCTTCTGGGAGCTGAAGTCCACGAACATCTGGGGACCCACAGGTTGAGAACCACTGCTATATTACATCAGCTTACAATAAACTCCTCCTCCCAGTTCAGATTTCCTGAAAAAAATTTTTTTCCTCATCTGCACTAGAGTTTCATTTCAAAAGCACCAGTTTCTAGTCTCCATTTTAAAAGAGCTTGATAACAAATATACCAGAACATTGAAAATAATTTTTAAAGTGCTTATTAAAGCACTTACCTAACAATCACACAACTCATCATTCTTGGTGGTAACTTTGTTTTATTCTTCTGAGATTACAAAAAAATGTATTAAAAGTACCGCAATGCAAGCTCAGCTTTTACCAATGTGCTACTCACTGATTACACAGAATGACAAATTGGACTCTCATTTTGGCAGGAAGCCCAGACAACCTGATGTTATTAGAAACAGAGACGGCAAATCAGTGGAACAGCCTGAAGCAGTGACTCTAAAAAGAAACTCTAAAATCATTATTCTGTTTGCATACTGTCTGGTTATTCTGAACCCAAAATCTAAAACAAATAATTTACTGATATTCTTTATTGCTCAGCAGGTAGTGGTAGCTATAGTTTCATGATGCATTGCATATAAGTGATCCCTGGTTCAGTCCCTGGAATCTCCAAGGACAAGGAAATCTGAAATCTTGGACAGCCCTTACCTATCAGTGCTGACAATTTTAGATTAAAGAGAGTAATTGTTTCAGTATGAGGACACTTCCTTAGTACAGCCACGGACTACCGTAAGTATTACAAATGTGTACATCCTTGTGCTAACATGTTGGCTTGTATCTTGTTCAGTAGCTACAGCATTGGCAGCTGGACTTGTGATTTCATAACTACTGGGGATTCATGTTTATGGTCATTAATGACTTAAGGTGATCCCTGAAACCTACCTTTTCAACCAGGCAGTGCCTCAACCAAAGGGTTTTTGAGGTGCTGCAAATCAGGGTACTGGAGAATGACATCTGCAGTATTCTTCTGGTTGCAGGGTGCCTTGAGACAGACAGTTGCAGCAGGACCTCAAGGGGCCTCTCCAGCTCCCTGTTCTTGATGAACCCCATGACTGGGAAAGTGCTGCACAGGTCATTTCCCAGTGCCCCAACTACAGTTTCAGAAATCCTTTGACTGAGGCATTGCCATGCTGAAAAGATAGGGTTGGTTTTTTTTTTTTTTTTTTTAGGGGGGTACTGCCAGATGTAACTAGAGTGAGAGAGCTCCATTATTGTAATTTCATCTAATGATACAAGATATCAGCCATAGTGTTTCATAGCCGTGTTAAACGCAGTTTATGTCTTTGCAACACTATCCCCCAAAGTCATGCAAATATTTCAACAGGCTAGACTATGGGAAATTCACTTGACAAGACAAAGCATGTCTGTGTACTGTGCTGGTGGTTTGAATTGTCTATTCTCTAAAAGACTCTTTGTTTTTTGAAAGATGAGGAAATAAATGGAATGAGATCTACAGTGTCACTGCCATTGTCTCTAAGAGATGGTCCACCAGTTTCATTCCTACTACTGTTGATGCTGCTCAGTAGCTTCTCCTCCTGAATGTCTTCACTCCCATTGGAACTGTTACTTCTTTTCTGCTGATGTGAAGAACCTGCTACCCTGATCTCCAGCCACCCAGCCAAATGGACTCTTCTTCCTATTGGAAGGTGAGAGAATCCCTGTGTGTGACTTTGTGGAAACAGACCAGAAAGAGCTTGGAAGGATCACAGAGGAGTCCTCCAAGAGAAGTATTTACTGCCCTGAACTTCAGCCACCCAGCCAAATGGATTTTTCTTCCTATTGGAGGGTGAGAGAATCCCTGTGTGTGTCTTAGGCCATTTCCGCACAGGCTTAAAGAAACGGTGCAGAGTGTCCTCCAGGGAGGAAGTCTGCACCAGGGAGCGGACTGGGTCGGACCTACTTAGTGTAATTCCACACCTCAGCCTGCTCCGGAATGACCCGAAGTGGTCGTCCAGTGTGCTTTTGAAAGACCGCTTGAAACAAGTCTTTCAAAAGCATGGAGTGCACCACTCCGTGCCCGTGCTCCAGTGCAGATTTGCAGGCTTGCACCAGTGCGAGCCTGTGATCTGCCAGAGATGGGTTTTAGGCTGGCGAGCTTCAGTGGTTGGTGGAGAGCCTCGACCAACTGGAAGCCGCCATTTTTGTCCCTGGAGCAGTGTGGAGCGGCGGCCACGCACTGCTCCGGACCAACCTGGACCCAAGCAGTCCGATAAGTACCGGCACGGGGCGATTCCCTTGCCCCGTGGGGAAATGGCCTTAGTCTACAGTTCCTTAAGCTTGGCTGCACACCTTTAGCCCCTTTAGTGTGGTCAGGAGCAGGGATTTTAGCACCTGTGCCAATCTCCCCATCTTTTCTTCTGAGAAAAAGCTTGTATTGAACACAGATTTTTCTGTTGGGTTCTGCTGCTGCCTTTTAATAAAGAAGAGATTGTGTTTCAAAATCAGCTTGTCTTCAACCTGATTTCTTTTTTTTCTTTCCTTGTTTTTGGAGCTACTGTGGTTAATTGTCCAGTTTTAAAAACCTATAGCCTGTAAGTTTCTTCACAGAGAGAGGTTTGGTGCCTGGGTGAGCATTTCCCCAAACCAGTAAACCCAGTGCACAGTTCTCATCACACTATATGTAAAACAAGTAATCTGTTCTGATATTCATCCTATATATTTTTCCACTCCTCTGTGTTATAGAAAATTGGATGATTTAAGAATGAATTTACTGGAGATAGTAGAAAGACTTGACATTTTTGCCCCACATTCCATAGGTGTTCCTTGAAAGCCAGTGTGGTGTACTAATTTGAGCACTGGGCTACAACTCTGGAGACCAGGGTTTGAATTACCACACAACCATGGAAACCAACTGAACAATTCACATTCTCTCAGTGTCAGATGAAGACAAAGACAACCCTCTTCTGCACAAACCTTGACAAGAAGGCCTCATGATAGGTTCACCTTAGGGTTGTCATAAATTGGGAATTATTTATTTTCCTCAAGAAAGGATTCTTGATATGGCTATGTATGTTATGAGTAAGAGGAACAAATTGAATATTCTCTGATTTATTTAAACTAGACTTGTATATCTGAAGAGAAAGCCATGTTTCTGAGGAATTACTTTTGAGCATTTTAACAAGCTGGCATGTTTGAAAGGATTCATAATACCAATGAGATTGTCAAATCACCATCTTTTTGTTTAATAAATTTTACAGAATTGGCCACTCTGGAAGTAAGCACACTAAACACATTAATAGGATCTTGCCGATATTTCAAAAATTTTGGAGATAAACCAAACAGATCTGTTTGGAGTCAGAGTTTAGGTAGCATGGGCATTTTCAATCCTGCCCATCCTCAAGTGTTTCAGTTTCTTTGATAACATGAAGTTTTTCTTTCATAACCTGAAATAATTCAGTTAAGTTACCTGGCAATGTCATTTCCAGACAGTTTGAAGACTGTGTTGTAATCTCTCCCAGGTATATCTACAAAACCATTATTTTTTCCTTATTTCTAGTTAGATCAGAAGAAATACCAAATTCAGATATTAAAATGTCTTGTGATTTTCGTAATAGGATTATCATAAGTCACCACAATGTTATCTGCAAGCAAGTTTGAGAAACACTTTCCTCCCATTGATTAATGTCCTTTAAAGCACACTCATAGAATATTTTCAAGCAGTTCTGCCACCAAATAGTAATGATGACAGGACACCCCTGCTTTGTGTCATGTTGAATGTCAAATGGAGAAAAAGCCAGACCATTGGTATGAAGACCACTGGCCATGAGATAACATCTAGAGTGCTGAAATGAACTTATCTCCCAGGTTCACCTTGTACACATGTTTAAAAGGAATCTTCATTCCAAGCTTTTGAAAGCTCTCCTGGCATCAAAGGGCACAACTTGGACTGATGTGTTCTTGTCTACTTTACATGCACTTATCACATCAAGATGTCTGGTAATAGGAACTGATATTGTTTGTTTTGAATTAAGTCCAATTTACCATTTTCTGTGTAGTTACCTATTATAGTACTCAATCTAGAAACAATAATTCTACTGGAAATCCTACCATCATAATTAACTAATGAAGTTGGTCAATAGGAATTGGCTTGTGAATCAATTCTGTTTATGAATCAGTATAATTCTAGACAATGTACAGGAAGATGGAACCATCTTCTTTGCCATCTAGAACTGAATTGAAAAGTGGCAACAGCATAGGTGAAATTATTTCCTTGTCAGTTCTATTAAAACTTGCCACTGAGTCCATCCAACTGTTGAGCTTTATGAGGTTTAAATTTTCCCAGCAGCAGCATCAATTTCATCAAGAGTGATCGATTGATTTTAAACTCTGTGTTCTTTCAGTTAGTGATTTTAAGTAGGCTTTCTTCAAGAGGCAGTAACTTGCTGTTTCATTAAGATGGAAGTATACATAAATAGATTTAAAGTATTTTAAAAGATTGTCAATTTTGGTCTTATTGAATCTTAGGATCCATAATACACTGGACTTCCTTTCATTTTTCTTTTCTTTAATGTCCTTACCCAGCAATTATATAGTAATGTTGAATTTTGATTATAAGTCACAGAACCATGCTTAGTAAACTGTAAATCACAACTGAAAATATCTAACAGTCACAATTCTGTCCGATTCTTATTTAGCTCTAGTATATCTGCAGAATACCTTTTATTTTTGAATGCCAAGTTTTGAATTCAGTATCCTTTCTTTTACCACATGAGATGCACATTTCACATAACTTAGTTCTTTTGTAAATTCCATTCTCATAACCATCTTAAATGTGATAACCACCTTACATATGGTTATCAGAGGGGCTGAGGGAGATATTTTAAATGTCAAATTTTCTTAAATGTAGTTTAATATCGATTCTTTCAGTTTCCCTTATGAATCCTGACGTTCTTATATATAAGGGGATTAAAAAAACCATGAAAGTGGTCTGAGTCTATAGTTGCACAAATATAAAGTTATTTGCATAGGAGTATGATCAGAGGATTTTATGGATGCTGATATAGCTTCTCCAAGATGAGAAAAATAAATATAATCTAGTGTAGAATAAAAAGTATGCCTTTTGGAGAAGAAAGTGTAATATCTGTCCCCAGGATGAATCTCACCCTGAGTAGCAACAACATCCAGATTCTCAAGTAGGTTTTGCAAAAGAGATGACCCCCAAGTGCTCTTATTGCTGGTTGATATACACTCCAGTAGTCATCTTTTCTAATTGATCCAAAATGTCCTGAAGAAATAAACCTTGCTAGGAGTGACTTTCTCTGTACCTGCTAGGATACCTTTAACAAAATCATAGCTCCCTTTAGAGACAATTAGGATTTCCTCTTTATGAAGGCCAGTTTGGAGGTTATTGCAAATAGAACACCTTTTGACTTGGGAGGAACCAGAAAATAGTGCATGGGTTTGTACTCTCATCCTCACTAGCAAGTGAATGAGATCTACTTCATGATGAGTCTTCTGTAACAGGAGAAATTCAAGTTTTTCACAAGTAATGATGGTCCAAATTCTCATCCCACTTAATTAGGGAGCTTAACCCATTCACATTAAATGCAAGTATGGCTAGCTAAATCATATTTGGATCAATCATGTCTGTATTCTCTTTAGGAATTTGGTATTACAAGCCCAGTCCATTAACACTTTATGTAGAAATATATTGTCTGCTAAGTGCTGCTTTGACAATGTCAATCTACTCTTAAAGATTACTTGATTTATATATGGCATCTCTCTATGTACAGTAATACTATTATCAGGACAATTTAGCCTTCCAGCTACCTTGAACCTTAGTTAATTTTTAGTCATTTTCTTATTAACCACAGTCTGTTTCCTCTGCAAGTGGGAGCTTATCAAGTCAACTCCTAGATGTAAAGGGGATGTCTCATCTGACCATACCTGCACATTAAATTTTTGCAGATATTTCTTTAGAATCTTAACCTGAGAAGACTGTAAAATTAAAAATAATAGAGAATGTCTTCCTCACCAACAAAGCCTCAAATATAGTTCCCCCATGCCCACCCCCTGGATTTCAAGATATCAAATAGAGGCCTTTTCCACATTTTATATTTAAAACGGGACGGCGCGTCCTCCAGCGAGGACGTTTACAATTGGGGGTGAACTGGGTTCGGACTACTTAATGTTTGTCCAGACTTTAGCCCACTCCAGAGTGCCCAGAACTGGTGGTTTCCTGTGCTATTGAAAGACCGATTAAAAGAGAACTTTCAATAGCCCGGCATGTGTCATGCGCCAGGCTGAGCCGTCTGCTGACTCAGACGGGGACTCTGAGTTGGACTTGGACTCCCCACTGGGGGAGGATCCCTTGGAGGGAGAGGAGGCTCCTGCAGAGGCAAGGGAGGACTCCACAGCTGTCCCAGAGCCGGTGCCCGAGCCAGTACCTGCAGCAGAGGAGGCCAATGCTTCTGACTCAACAGAAGCTGCTGTTCCTGACTCCAGCCCAGAGTTTGCAGCAGACTTTTCCCCCACGTTCCTCCAGAGGCGGCTGGAAAAGGTGGCAGTTCGGAGATCAAAGTGCCTGCTAGACAAGCGTCTGAGGTCTGAGGGCCTCCAGCTGTGGGCCAGGCCAACGGACATTTGATCAGCCCCAGCTGGGCTAAAGACTATTTAAGGCAGATGCTGGGGGGAGGGGGTCACGGAGCAACAACCATCTTCTGCCCGCGACTCTGCTACCTGTTCCATGGGCTTGCTATTCCTGAGTTCCACTGCCTTCGTGCGTTTTGGGTGACGTAACCCCTTGATTACTTTATGACTCTATTTATTGCCTCTGTTTGCTTTGGGTGCAGTAACCCCTTGATTATGTTACTGCCCACTTACTAAAAGCCATAAAACTGCAGTTGCCACCTCTGTGTTTGCTTAGCCTCCGCCTGACATTGACAGAGTGCCCCAGTCCGTCGCTGCCCTAAGTGTAGATTTGCAGGTTTGCGCCAGCACAAGGCTGCAGATCTTCCAGGGGTAGGCTTCTGGCTGGTGAGCTTCTCTGGTTGGTGGAGAGCCTCCTCCAACCAGAAGCCTCCATTTTCGTCTCCGGAGAGTGTGTAGCGCGGGCACGCGCTGCTCTGGATCATTGTGGATCGTCGGGGGGAGCATGCCATTCCGGTAAGTAACGGACTGCCCTGTTTCCCCCTCAAAGTGCGGAAAAGCCCTTAGATGCAATAAGGGAATCCTAAACAAAAAGGAACTAAAGGACTGAGACTTAACTCTTTGAGGTTTTCTACCTCCAACAAAGGTAAAATTCTTTCATTGGCCTACAGTTTGGGACTAAAAGTTGGCAAATTTCACCTATACTGTTATGAGTTATGCTTGGTAAATTTTAACTGCAAGTAAACTTTGATGCACCAGGACGGGAATTTCCTCTTGCCATAGTCTGCACTCTTGCAAGATACAACAACATGCAGCTCCCTGGATCCCCTGTCCATCTTGGAGAAATTTGGACTCATTTTAAAATACAAGCTGTAACTTTCCCACCAAAATCCCCTCCCTTCTGTTGAGAAGGAAATGGATCCTTGATACGTTTGGGAGAACAATAAGTACTTCATTGATTTGTTCACTTCCACTGAACAGAAACCATGCAACTATCCTCAACAGGATAGAACAGGAGAAGTGAAAAGAAACAAAAAAAGAGGTAAATTACCTAAAGCTTTTTTTCAGATGATGGATATACTTTCATTGACAGATGTATGGAGAATGTTAAAAACCCCCACTAACAATTATACTTATTACTCCCAGTACCATAATTCTTGGTCAAGAATCGATATGTTCTTAACATCTAAGACATTGATTTCGAAAGTAAGGAAGATGGAAATAAGCCCAAGGAGTATCTCGGACCATAATCCAATAATATTAACACTGGAAGATAGAAGACAAGAATTTACATGGAGATTAAAAGATAATTTATTAAAAAATGAAAAAATAGTACAAAGTGCAAAATCTGAATTAGAAAATTATTTTAAGGATAATTTAGATAAAGGCACATCAATAAAAACAGTTTGGGAGGCTGGGAAAGCATTTATGAGATGATTTTTCATTCAACAAGATGCTTTTTGGAAAAAGGACAGAACTAGAAGAGAAAATAAAATTATAAATGAAATTCAAAAACTAGAAGAAGAACTTAAGGAAAAACCAAAAAATTAATATATTAAGAAAGAAAATAAAATATTACAAAAACAATTGGATATAGAGATAACAGAGAAAATAGCAAATAAAATAAAATTTACAAAGCAGAATTTTTTTTTTTAATGCCAATAAACCAAATAAGTGGTTGGCGTATAAGCTGAAAAAGAGAGAGAAAAAAGGATTATTCAAAAAACAAAAGTAGAGGGAGAGGTACAAATTGTTCAAGAAAAAATTAAAGGAGCATTCGTAAATTATTATAAAGAACTTTATTCTGAAGAGGAGATGATACAAGAAAGGTTAGATAAAATGAAACAATATCTAAGAGACAGTGATATTCCAGAGTTTACAGAGGCACAAAGAAGTGTAGTGAATAAGCCAATAACCAAAGAAGAGATTATGGAAGCCATAAAAAGATTAAAATTACACAAAGCCCCAGGCTCAGATGGTTTTACGGCTTTATATTATAAAACATTTATGGAACAAATATCAGACCCATTATATAAATTAATTCAAGAATTGGAAAAAGAAGATATACCCCAAACTTGGAGAGAAGCGAGTATTACCCTGCTACCTAAAGAAGGGAGAGATTGTCCAGAAATGAAAAACTATAGACCAATATCTTTATTAAATGTAGATTATAAAATCTTTGTCTCAATATTAGCGGAAAGATTAAAAATAATTCTTCAAGAATGGATACATGAGGATCAGAACGAATTTATTCCTAAGAGGCAACTTAAAAATAATACTAGAATTATAATAAATATATTAGAGTACTTCCATAAACATAATGAGAAAAAATTAGCGTTAATTTTGTTAGATGCGGAAAAGGCATTTGACAATGTTAATTGGATTTTTATGAAAGAAATATTAGTAAAGATAAACATAGGAAATAATTTTATAAACTGGATTGATCTAATATATAAGAATCAAAAAGCACATATAATAATAAATGGGGAGAGAACGGAAGCTATATCTATAAGAAAAGAAACAAGGCAAGGGTGCCCATTGTCGCCCTTGTTATTTATAATGGTATTAGAGATTTTAAATAGAAAAATTCGAGAAGAGAACGAATTAGAGGGATTAAAATTAGAAATCAAACATACAAAATTAGAGCTTTTGCTGATGATTTGGCTATAACATTGGAGGAGCCGTTACAAGAAGTTAGTACTCTAAATGATGTTTTACATCAATATGGAGAAATGGCTGGATTTAAAATCAATAATGGTAAGACGTACATAATAACTAAAAATATGTCAAAGACAGAAGAACAAGAATTAGAGAAGAAAACTAATTTTAGTATAATAAAAAAGGCGAGATATCTTGGAATAGTTATTTCGAACAATAATAGAGAACTTTTTGATAACAATTATGGAAAAAAGTGGAAAGAGATAAAGATAGAATTAGAGAAATGGGATAAGTTGGAGTTATTATTAGGCAGAATTGCGGCAGTAAAAATGAATATATTACCCAAAATGAACTTCTTATTTCAAAACCTACTGATTTTATCAAATGACAAACCTTTTAAGAGTTGGAATAAAGATTTGATGAATTTTATATGGAAAAAGAAAAAAACAAAATATTAATGGATACAAAAGAAAGAGCAGGGTGGGGATTGCCAAATTTAAAATTATATTATGAAGCAAATTGTTTAGAGTGGATATTGGAATGGGTAAAATTAAGAAATCAGAGATTGCTACAATTAGAGGAAGAGGATATTTACTTTGGGTGGCATGTCTATTTATGGTATGGGAAGGATAGAATAGATAAAAATTTCACTAATCATCTTATAAGAAAAGGGTTGCTAAGGGTGTGGTTGAAATATAAAAGGAAAATCTATTTAAAAACCCCACTATGGATCTCGACTCATGAAGCTTTTTATAAAAGAGAGAAACCTAAAATAGATAAGTGGCTTACCTATAAGGACCTTTTAAAAAATCAGGAGGGAGATTTACAATTCAAATCGAGAGAGGAATTAAAAGAGGATGGTTTAAATACCCACTGGTTACTTATAAGACAGTTAAAAGAAAGGTTCAAGATTGACAGGAAACAAGATGGAGTTGAAATGAAGGAAAATAAAATAGATGAAATAATGAATAAAGAGGTGGAGCATAAAGTGGGAAAGATTTATAAGACATTGTTAGAATTAGATATGGAACAAGAGACAGTAAAAGAATGTATGATAAAATGGGCTAGGAATATAGGGCATACTATTTCACTGGAAACTTGGTCTAGGTCATGGACAAGGACATGGAAATTACTACAAGCAACATGCTTAAGAGAAAACCTTTACAAAATGATCTACAGGTGGCATTTAACACCGGTGCGTTTAGCAAGGATGTATAGGGGAGAGAAGGAGAAATGTTGGAAATGTGAGGCTAAAGGCACATTCTACCATTTATGGTGGACGTGCAAAAGAGCTAGAGTACTGGGAAGAGATACACGAGATAATTAAGGATATATTTAAAATTGATTTCCCTCTGAACCCAGAATTGTATTTATTAAACATATTGGATTTAACACCTAAATTAGATGAAGCACACCAGAGGATATTACTTTATATGATTACAGCGGCTAGAATAGTCTACGCACAACAGTGGAAACAAAAGGAACCCCCAAAGATAGAGGATTGGATAATGAGGTTATACGAAATGGTGGAATATGATAGGATTCGAATTTGGATGACTGAAAGATCCACGACTCAGTGTGAAGATAGATGGAATTTGGTATTACCTCTATGGGAAAAGTTATGGGGGGGAAAAGCGGTCTGGAGGATGGAAAAATAAGAGTAAGACAAATACGAATTATGGAATATGTAATATTGGAACGATTAGAGTTGAATGTTATTATTGATATTAAATAAAAATGTGTTGTAAATATGGATGATTAGATTAAGTAGGAACTTATTGAAAAGATAGAGTATTGAAGTGGCAAAAGAGAGGATATGGGGGGGGGAAGACTTAAACATATAGGAGAACTTAGGGGAAATAATGGTTTCGCGTATTTATTCATTTATTTAAAACAGATATAATATAACTATATATGTATAAGTATATATTTATTGAAATTTAGAGAAAGAATTGTATATATACGTGAGCACTCACTTCCTGAAGAATGGGGAGGGGAGGGTAAGGGGGTAAGGGTAAGGGGGGAGTAAAGGAGAAGTTATTTGAAAACTAGGGGTAATTAGAAATGTGAAATGTGAAATTAAGAACTAATGGCAAATGTATGACATTAAATATGTATATTTAGATATAATTAAATTATAATATATATAATTAAATTAATTTCTTATAAATTAAGTATGAAGAATGATTAGGATAATACAAAAGATATGTCAATGTTTGCCTATTTTTGGGAGGAATATTGTAAAAGATTACCTGGGTGAGAGAAATTACTGTAAAAGGATTATGATAAAGGGGTTACCTTTTATCATAATATGATGGTATATCATTATATGATACACATGATATATGATATATTATATCATTATATGATTGTATAATTAAGCTCTCCTTTCTCTTTTAATAATGGAACTGAATTACTTAATAATATATATATATATATAAAAATTAAAATACAAGCTGTAACTTTCCCACCAAAATCCCCTCCCTCCTGTTGAGAAGGAAATGGATCCTTGATAAGTTTGGGAGAACAATAAGTACTTCATTGATTTGTTCACTTCCACTGAACAGAAACCATGCAAAACCGGTTCAGACTGTTATAACTCCCATTGTAAGATAATGTCTACTGTCCAGAGATGTTGGGAAATCCCATCCAGATTTGAAAGACAGCAAATGGTTCTACTGGACTGGATCTGTCTTATGTGTGTGAAATCTATTGTTTGCATCTCCTCAGACTACTTAAGACTCATTACTAGTATTCAGAGGTCATTTTCAAATCTAAACTTTTAAACTGCCAGAGAATAATATTGAAGTCATTTTTGCACCTTCCAGGAGGTGTCCCCTTGAATCCAGCAATAGCCCCCAAGTTAGGAAAGGGTTAAATACAGACACACAGACTTGGAGGATGTCTGCTTCCCCTAAGAGAAGAAAAGTGCCTGCTTGTAGACACTGACTTGCAGACCTGTACCCCACATAGAAAAAGGCTGAAAGAAGGAACCAGGAGGAAGGCCAGAGGAGAGATTTTGTGGAGACAGACTAGAAAGAGCCTGGAAGGATCACAGAGGAGTCCCCCAAGAGAAGGATTTGCTGCCCTGAACTTCAGCGATCCAGCCAAATGGACTCTTCTTCCTGTTGAAGGGTGAGAGAATCCCTGTGTGTGTCTTAGGCTGTAGTCCCTTAAGCTAAGCTGCACAGCTTTAGCCCCCTTAGTTTGGTTGGCTATAGGTTTTTTAGCACCTGTGCCATTTGCCCCCCTTTTCTTTTGCGAAACAGCTTGTACTGAACAGAGATTGTTCTGTTGGGTTCTGCTGCAATGTTTTTCTGTTTTCAGCTCGTCTTCAACTTGATTTTTTCCCCCTTGTTTTTTGGGCTTAATTGTCTGCTTAATTGTCTGTTTTTCAAACCTGTAGCCTGTAAGGTTCTACAGAGAAGGAAAGTTAGTACCTGGGAGAGTTTTTCCCCAACTCAGTTAACCCAGTGCACAGCTCTCATAATAATGCAGCACCTAAATGTTTCCCCAGACGTAACAGGACACAGATTCCTCAAGAAATTCAATATTCTATGCCTAAGAAGGGAGCGGTTAACTTCACACAGAATCTCAAGAGAAGTTACTTTTTTGTTGCTAATAGGGTTGAAATTTTATTACCTGTCTTTTATTTGCTCTTTGTCTCTAGGTCTCACATGGCCAGTAAAGGGAGTGGCCTCTGCCTGCATTGAAATCCCTCAGTACTATCTTAACTGATATTTGAGACAGAATGTAGGCCTGTGACTCTATCATCATCACCATTTTACTCCTGTATGATTTGTGATTATCCTTGCTTGATGAAAATCCCAGTTTTTATGCTTTGGAGTGGTCCCAAAAAAGATACTGCTGCTTGAGGATTTTGTATTTTGTTGTAAAGTCTCAAATATTTCTCTGAAAAAATTTCTTCTTTCATGTCATCAAATTATCCACTTGAAGAACATGGTTCTCTTTGGGCACACTTACCAAAAAAAATCTACTGAGAAGGCACTCAATTTATCAATAGATGTAGATTTCACTTCAGCCAATAAATACTCCAAAGGAACATTCACTGCATCTTCCTTTCCAGTAATATGAACCTGATGGAAAATTATAATGGAAGGATCTTGCTGAACAAAGCTCCTTGCAATGTACCCTGGTTCAATGGTTGGGTGTCTGTATAAGGATTTGTCCTGGCTAGTGGCAAAACTGACTGGGAAATCTGATCTTGTGATTGAGGGGGCCAAACTCTATCAAGGGTTCTGCCTCATCATCTACATTAAGCCAATTACCCACTGGATGTTTACCATTTTCTTTTCTACCCACATACTCCAAAATTTGATAATTTTCAAAAGACCATGGCACTTTCTCATTAAATGTTATAATACAAAACAGAAGAGAGTGAGTGCCTGAAGTAACTTTATTGCAATTCCAATGCTATCAAAAAGTTGGTTCTAAGCATCCTATTTGATAATTATCACATGCTTCTATTACTCCAGCATTTCAGCAATCATAAAATACATATTCAACTCTTTCTGTATTTTCCATGAGAACAGAACACACTGGGAGCTGCTTCAGGATCTGTAGCAAATGTAATTTTTATTGGAGAGGGGGTAATTACACAAAACTATTTGATGTTTCATTAAAACGAGAGTATAAGAATTTTTTTTACACTTGTCTGTTCTTTCTTTAGGTTATTAATAAATTGATTAATCATTAGAACATTAGAAAATACTGAATTCATGTAAGTTAAGTTTAGTAGAACACATTTCTAGTTTATTGCCTTAATTGTTACATTAATTGTTACTGTCAATTCTTAATTGCCAACAAAGACCTTGTTGTGAGGATAAAATGAAGAAGGAAAGAGAACTCACTGGAGGAAAGGCAGGATAACGTAACTCATAAATAAATTGCTGTACAAAGAACATGTATTTCTGCACAGACAAATGCTTCCCAAAGCACAAACAGCAAAGGAACTGTGAAGAAATCTTCCTGTTCTCATTCACCAGGGAGAATACAGCGGGAATTATTCCTTCGATCTGTTAGGGCAAAGAACATAAAGATTTACACCTGTACCCATTTGTCACTCCTCATTGGTCGCCCTCCTCCTCTTTCCCTTCTGCAGCAATTTTGAATGATGCAGCTTCACTCTTGCTCTTTCCTACTGTCTGTGATGGTGCCCAGGACACAGAAAGCACAGATCAGTAGCATGGCAACTCAGGAGTCAGCACTGAACCACAGGATTCTGTGTTTCTCCCCCATGATTCAGAAAGGAGGCATAACAAGTTAAGACTCATTGACATTATGCTATTTTCCCAGCGTTCAGCCATTGTTTATGTCATGACTTAACCTAAGGAATCCTGCTTGGATGAAGAGGAAATCTGGAATGACAAATCCCACAAGGAGGATCAGAGGAAGAACTGGAGGCTCTAGCTGGCATCCATCTCCTCTGCAGGATGATGCTGAGGCAAAGAGGCCTTCATCAGCCTTGTACTGCCAGCCCCCCGCCTCCTGTCCCTGACTATCAGACTTTTCCGGTTTCTTTGACCCTTGCATGTGTTTCACCTGTGCCCTGCTTTGTGCCACAACACAGCCAGATGATTCTCTGTTAGTTGACATTGGCCTGTTCACTCTTAACAATCCCTCTGCCTGCTTTTCTAACCATCATACCCCTGCAACCATGCCCCAAGCCAAGTCTGACTGTGTGTCTTCTCCTTGTTGTTCCCCTGCATGTTTTGTTTGCCCTGGGCAAACCCAATTGTGCATTTACAGCCAGGGAACTGAACAATTTTGTGAGATCCCAATGTTAACTTCATTGTGTGGAAATTAACAAAAATTTCAAAATATGCAGAGAACATGACCAAATCTATTGTATTTTTCTCTACAAGCTATGGTTGATGCTATCTCTTTACAGCTTTATGGTAAGAATCACTGAGATATTGTATAAATATTCAACATACAGGGACATTATAATTATCATCATAATTGTTATAATTACTACCACTAATAATTTTTTTTTACTTCTTAATGTAGATTAGTGCCCCTCTTTTTAAAATTTAATTGAGGGGAAGAGAAGTAGCCATTCTTTTCCCAGCAGTGACAATCTCCAAAATGTTCTCCCCACTATAATTAGAATTTTCAAAGTCTTTCTTGACTCCTTCTCTAACTATTGGTAGGGAGGAGCAGGAATGCCTTTTCTCTGATCACTGATAAGGCCAGCAGGTAGTTAGGAAGCTGGACTGCAACCTCCTACAAACCATAGGTCAAAGGTTCCCATTCCTGCTTAAACAGACTGCCTGCTAAAGAACAGGATGAACTTTATGAATGAAATAGGGAAAGGTATCTAAACTATTTTAGCCCTACAAAATCAAAGAGGCAAAATTCTTCAGAATCCTTATTTAAATGTTTCTATGGAATTTTCTTGTTAGCTATATGCCAATCTAGATTAAGCACAACCTATGACTTTATTTAATTCAGGAAGGGATTTCTTTCCATAGCTACCAACGTTCACCTGTGATTGCTATTCCTCTGGCTGCTTACGGCTCCTTCTGAGCTTCAGTAACTAGCAGACTGGAAGAGGAACAGTTCACCAATAATGGCACATGAATAATTCAGTCCTAGGATGTGAGACAAAAATGCCGCAGAGGCAACTGAGTTGTCCTGGGTGCATATAAATTTTGTCAGGCACTTCTGAAGTTATGCCTAACTGCTAGACCAAACTCTTTCTGGCTCTGCCCACAGGTGGCATAAAGAAAGTGTTGAATGATTGAAACTTTAAAGGACAAAGCTATGTTTTAAATCCCATAGAGCAATGGTTCGTAAGCTTTTCTTTACCAGGGACCCCCTTTAAATATAATTTGTTGCCAAGGACCTCCAAGACCTGATTCAAGATTTAAGTATTAACTATTTGTTTAAATATTCAAATATTTATTTATTTATTTATTTATTAAAGGCTTCTGGAGAATAGGAATTAAATCTCTGCTCAATGGGGGACAGTGGGCAAGTCACATCCTCTCAGCTATTGAGAAAGACAAAGGCAAACACCCTCTGAACAAATCTTGCCAAAAAAACCCACCATGTGATAGGGTCACCTTAAGATTGCCATAGGTCAGAAGTGACTTGAAGGCACACAACAACAAAGTGCCACTGACATGGGGAGGTTCTTTCTAGCCATTACATCTCTCTCTTTTGAAAACTGACTTATGGAGACCCTAAGACAAACCTATCATGGGGGTTTTCTTGGCAAGATTTGTTGCCTTGACCTTTCTCTGAAGCAGAAAGAATGTCACACAGTGAATTTCGATGGCCAAGTGCAGATTCAAATACTGGTCTCCAGAGTCATAGTTTGGGCCCATGCACATGCCTGCCACCATATCTCTTTTGTCAGAGATGCTCCAGTAGAGGGTATGGGCACTGAGGGATACAGCTGCACGTGTGTCCCTTTTGTCAGGGATGTGGCAGCAAGAGGTGCAGGTCCCTAAACCGCTCCCTCATTTGCAAATGAGAGAGCAGTTTGGGTGAGTGCACACACCTGCTGCTGTGCCCCTTTGTGCCCACATCCTACTGTTGATCCAAACTAAAGCAGCCCCTTTAGATCGGTGGGATTTATCTGCATGTTGTCTCACCATTCAGCATCAGATTCAGTGAGTCTCCTCTTGTAAACCAATTGGGTTTAGGCCTTAGCAGCTTTTCCTCTAGTTTTGTAGATTGCCACTATATATGCATTATGTCAACCCAAACTCTACATAGCTTATAATTCTTGACTAGCTATTGTGTAAGTTCGTACTTTAGTCTAATTATTTTGCTTTGGTTCTCACCTAAGTTGGATTTTTTAAAAAGTCACTCTGGACCTAATTCATGTGAACATTTTTCAGATGTTTCAGTTTTCTTCATTTTTTCACCCTATTCAGCTCTTACCCTTTTAGGCATTAAAAAATGTCCTCTGTAAAGATTAACCTATGCAAAGTGTACATGATGACATCTATTACTAGAAGAGGTTACTTTCAGTAACTTGCTGGGTTATAAATCCCGTTTTCATTTGTCTCACTGTTGTTTTCTGCACCTTAATTACAGGGCACTGAATTTTTCCAAATAGCAGGATTAAACAGCATGAATCCTAAATACATTCAGTAACAAAGATGGTTTCTTAAATCTTAATAGTACTTAAATGCTCCTATTGAGGTTTTGGAAAGGTACCAATCTTTCTACATAATGCACAGCTCCATATTCTCTAAGCATCCTCTACTAGAATTGATTGACTAAGTCATTAGCATCCATGCTTATCTCCCTGAAAAATGAATATTCTATTTACATATATGCAAATATAATACAGCTCATCCTTATAAAGCAATTTCTAATATACATTCACGTTTCCTTTAGACACAGTGCTGTGGGAAGACCTTCACTGAAGTAGAGCCTTATTTATTTATTTATTTATTTATTTATTTATTTATTTATTTATTGAACTCTGAAAGTTATAGGCAAATTAATGTTCCCATATTCTGTTATCTCATGGCATGGCTGTATGAGTATAAAGGTACTATCACTCTAGGAATGGGGCCCACTATTCTCACAGGATTTTTTTACACAGACTTGGTTGGATGGCATTGCTTGGTTAATATTCATATAGTTTAATGTACCCATGTGGTACCCCCCCAAAAAATGATACAGTAGGATGGACAGAATACAACATTTGCAGAAAGAATAATTGGAGAGGCCTATGTTATCCTGAGAACAATGTCATTTTAGAATCAATCTGAAGAACCAGAACGAAATAATTCTCTATAACAAAAACAACATTGTGTAGACTACTTGTGACTGCTTGTGAAAAACATTAAACTTTATCATAAATTCTGTTCACATTTGGTTGCATTGAGACTGTTGGAGATAAACAATCTGGAACGTGATTACAAATTATGTGTTTTTGGAGAAGTTTGTATTCCACGTTTTTTCTATTACATTTGTAATCATTGCTCAATTAACTTGAAATTGTCTTGAAATTATATTGGTTTGAATTTCACATCGTATTATGTACCTCGCCCTCAATATTGTCGATTTTTGAATGAACTGTCAGGACCAAGACAGCTGTACCCAAATCCAAAGGTGGTAGACCACAGCATCCTCCAAGATCAGGACTGGATTTTCATTGAGGAGCAAGATAGTACCCAAAGAAAAATGCATAATTGCTCTATGTTCCCTAAATTTAGCAACAAACATTACAGCAACTCTCTGGCCTATTGAGATATCAATATTAGTTTTGCAATTCATTGTGGATTGGGGGAGCATTCTCCAGCCCCTAAAGATTTTGCTGCCCTCAACCCATTCTCATCCATCCTGGAGCTAGGAAGCATGAAGAAGATTGCCCAGGTACAAGCAGAAGGCTGTACTCTGTTGATAGGTACAGATATATACATAGTATGGCCAAAGTGTTGCTACTGCCTAACATAGTTGGGGGATGATACTGTCCCTATTCCTTTCTATGCCTGAAAAAAAAGCATTGTGAGGCCCAACTTGGCACTGTCTCACAGAGGCGCATCTAGGGTGGGGCAAATAGGATACATTTCCTGGGTGCCAGTGCTAGGGTGGGGGGCGCAAAAAAGCCATGTCAGAAGCAGCAGTGAAAGAAGAGGAGAAGGAAGTGGCCTCAGTGGTAGGGGCGCAACTTCCACACTTGCCCTAGGCACTGTTTATACATCTCAGCTATCTCATGAGACTAGGTCCTGTGCCTGAAGTCTATGATGAATTCCTGGATCAAACAATTGTTTGTTGTTGTGTGCCTTCTAGTCATTTGCCAGCCACAAATTATAATCACCAGTGTTGTTTCTTTTCACTTACTTTAGTTATAAAAATAGTTTAGCAACAGTAGCTCACAAGGTAACTGGGAATAAACACCTTCCTTCCCTTTGGTTATCAATTTGTTTCTGAGAACACAGTGTTGTTGTTTTTTAATGTGGATGAATACCCCTCCCCCTTCATTGAAGACTGGAGCAGAAAAGATAGTGGTTGAATTGGAAATCAGTGGAACAGCCTCAGATAATTTACATAGAAGACGTATGGGCAAGCATACTAAGTACAGTGAAGGTTAAGAAGCAACAGAAAGATGGAAGAAGCAAAACCCTACACAGCCGTTCAGCCTGCACATGCATACCCTCAAACCCTGACGAAAAGCAGGACATTATGTATCCAAGCAACATCAGAGTGTGGTCACGATTGCAAGTATTATTAATGAAAAACATATAAGCTAAGATAAGCTATAGCAGTTCACTTTTTCCTGAACCTAGTGGGAAGTGCAAGATTCTGGCCCCTTCTCTCCTTCTCCTCCTCCCCACTGAGTTAACTGCTTTTGCACTTTGAACTCAGTTTGCAGCAGTTGAAATAAAGTGAGGACAAAGTGGGAAAATTGGAAAGGGAGCAAGAAACCTTGGCACTTTAAAAGCAGCTGAAAAAAGTGGGAAGTAGATGAGTACAGTTGGGACTCCACATTCATTATGGTAAGAGGTGCAGGACCTCTGCAAAAGCAGAAAATGCACAAATATCAAAATGTGTGTGTGTGACTGTGAGAAGGGGACCAAAGCATGGTGGAGGGAATGGGCACCTAGTGTCCAAACCAAGTGTCAGGGAAAAGATAGGGAAAGGGGGTATGGTGGACCTATACTCCCTCTCCATACCCATCTTCTTCCTTGGGTGTGCGTTTGGGGCATTGGGAGAGGGTTTGTAGTGCTAAGAATCTGGGCTACAAGATGTCCTTGGCTGGCGAGGCACCTGCTGGTGGAGAAAGAGGAGGATGAGGAGGACCTGAGACAGGTTTTTGAGGGCTACACAGCCTGACCAGAGTTGCTGACAGGGAAATGTTCCCTCAGAAAGAAGCACTTGACATGGGGAGTGGAGTGGTCAAGGACTGGAGAAACTTGCAAATAATCAAATCTGTGCAAGTCATACTTGAAAATGTGAGAGCTGACTGTAACTGGGACTGTCTTTTCCAAATCAATATAGTTGGAGAGCATGCACATATGAGATTAAAATGGGAGTGTGGGGTGAGAGAATATGTGCAAACTCTGTCTCTAATAACTCTACATGCCTAGCTCCTCCATAGATCTGTTTGCATTGAGGATAAAGATTTACATAGGTTTTATAAGCATGTTTAGCAGAAGGCATTTACAGAACTCTCTGTAGTTGTGAATCTTGATAAGGCAGAGTTCCTGATCCTGGGGACTAGTGAGACTTTTCAGGCCAACAGGCCTACAGTCTCCCTGCAGACTTCATCACTAAATATGCAAGTGGTGTAGACTTCCCACACACAGGTCACAATCCAGATGGGAGCTGTGTGCACTCAGCTGAAGGTTAAAAATGGCAAGAAATTTTAAAGTGCACCTTATGGCCAACATCCTACAGAAGCTGGAAATTCTGCTGGTATACTTACATGAAGGTCTTCTAGTGGTAATACAATCTTAACCTTTATTTTGATTCACTCACATAAGAACAATAATAAAAGGAAATCAAAAGTTTTTCTCTCCATAGGGTAAGATTACATGAGGTTTTGTGCATTGCTGATGGTGAAGGGGTTTTTTTTTGAGTGCGGGAGATTTTAAGGACTTTTCTACAAAAATAACTGAACTCTACACAAAGTGTAACATCTTTGCCCTCCAAAACAGACTTTGTTTTGTAAAATAACATGTTTTTATGTGTGAAACATAAAACAGGAAAGAAAACAGGAAAATGCACCCCCTCCTTTTGTTTATCCTGGAGAGGCCAGAAATCTTGTGGCACCTGGCAGAATTTGTTTGATAGTGTATCTCTATCTTTCAAGACACTATTTTCTCACAAAACACAAGAAGACTGGTGAAGAATCTTTCCTTTTCTACTAGTTTAGCTGTCAGACCTTTACACTCCAAATTCTAGGCAAAACTATCCATTTGATTGCAAAGCATTACTTCTAGTGCTCTACTTTTGTTTTACACAATTCAAAAGTTTAAGCATTTGCTTTATCTATAATTTCTGTAGTTTTTACTGTACATCAAAAGAAAATGCTGGCTTTTCTGAAATATGCTGCTTATCAGTTCATTGAGTTAAGATTGTCTCTGATTAAGACGAGAGAGAAGTTTATCATCAGATTCATAATTACTACATAAAACTTTCAGCAGGGCATGTGGTTTGGTAGTGCACATGCTTTTTATATATTGAGGAAAGGGAATAATGACTCCATGGCACATTAAAATGGCATGTAAGGTTCTTATCTCTGATACTCAGGTTGAAGCAAAGCAGGCAAGCTTTTATACAAAACAAGAATCTCTTGACTGTTCACTTGGATACAAAAGTGAACAGAAACACTTCTTGTACTTTATAAAGCTAAATTTGAAAGAGTTTCTCAAACTATAATATTTCTACTTTTTTAAAAAAAAAAAAGAGTCAGCACTTGTCAACTGACCAGAAAGATAACCAACTATTATTTGTATTATGTCACTTCTATGAAATATTGTTACATAGAAACCTCAGTTCTTTCTGTGAGTGACACTTCAACTCTTGTTAACTGTATCTTAAGGCTGAATTTGCACATTATTTTGGTAAAGAGATGCCCCCAAATGTATATCTACTGGCATAATGTCCCAGCTTGACAGTGATCAAATGAACACTTCTTTTGGTTCTATTGTTCTTGAGCAAAGTACAATATTCTGTTCAAAAATATTTGTGGTCAAAAATTTTGTATTTTGTGCAAAATATATTGGCCAAAGTCCAACACACTTTTAGTGTAGCATAACTTTACAGCTGCCACTATTGTTATGCACTTCCAAGTCAACTCCAATTTATAGCAACCTTATCACAGGGTTTCTTGGCAAAGTTTAGTCAGGGTATGACTTGTCTAAGGTCACCCAGTGAGTTCCCATGGCTAAGTGGGAATTGAAACCCTGGTCTCCCAAAGTCCTTGTCCAACATTCCACCCACTAAACATGCTGGATCTCTGACTGTAAACTAGTTACTCTGCAGTTACACTGGACCCGACAGCTGCAAAACCAAATGCACACTAGACACCTCTGTGTGCACATCCACATATACACACACAGTCAGAATAAATAGCGGCACTACAGAAGCCTCAACCAAACATTTTTTCTCTACTCCCCCCCAAAGAAAACAAAGAAAAAGACAAAGAAGAAAAGAAGAAACAAAGAAAAGACCTGTTTCTTTCGGTCTTTCAAAAGCATAGAGTGTGCCAGTGCAAGCCTGCTCCCTTGTGCAGATTTGCAGGTTTGCACCAATGCGAGCCTGCAATCTGCCGGGGGTGAGCTTTCGGTGTGATAACTGAAGCCCCTGTCAGAGCTGCTGATGACGAGCAGCAGCTGTTGGTCCCTGTTGCTCAGGGTGGAGATGACGAGCAGCAGCTGTGGGTCCCTGTGGCTCTGGATGGAGAGGAGTCCTGCAGCTCAAGAGCTCCCCTGCTGCCATGGACCAAGCAGGCTCGGACGTTCCTCTGCCTGCTCCTTTAGGGCAACAGGGATCCTACTCTGAAGATGGTTTGGAGCCTGTGCCAATCAGCCCACAAACAGGGCAAAGTGTCAAGAGAGCTGAGCAAAGGGAGGCTTGCTTGATTAAGTTCAAGAAGCAGTGACTAGCCACACCTGTGTCTTGGGCTATATAACTGCCTGCCTGGAAGCTTTCCTTTGCTTGTGGCAAACTTCTTTCAAGCTCTCCTCTTGCCTGTTCCTTGCTCCCAGCACCTGGTTCCTGCTACCTTGACTTGATCTCTTGACCATTGGCTTTTGGAACTCTGACTATGGCTTCCGCTTGACGTTCTGGAAAATGAACTCCCTTGTGTAAAGTGCTTGTTTGTCTCCTCCCAGCTGGACTTTGCTGGCTCTCACAGTCCCTTCTCTGGGCTGGCTCGTGGCCCAGGTCTCTGACCTTGACAGTCAGCTGGTGAGCTTCAGTGGTTGGTTGAGACCCTCAACCAACCGGAAGCTGCCATTTTTGACACTGGAGCAATGCGGAGCGATGAGTACACACTGCTCCGGAGCAGCCTGGACTAGACTGGGGAGCCACAAGACCCGGTAAGTAGCGGCACAGGGTGATTCCGTCGCCCCTTGAGGAAATGGCCTAAGTCATCCCTACCAGAGTGTCTTGGCTCCAATGACTCATCATTGCAGCTGCCATCAGCTGCACTGGCATCAGCTGCACTGGCATCTTGAAGCTGACAGTATTGCAATTTAATATTTTAAAGTAAATCTTTGCTTTATTTTTTAAGTAGTTAATAAACCCATCTCAGTGTAAGAAGATAGTGTCCAGTGGTACAAAACACATTCCTGTCCACCCACTGTTGCCTCAGTATCCAGAGCAGAGGATGAGGTGGCAGTAGCACAAAGCCCATCTTGAAGAATGGGATGTTCTTCCTCTATCATTTAGTGAGACCATACTCCTTAACTCCAAAAGTTACTATTAAAAAAACTAGAAGTTAGAGTTATACCACAAAGGCAGTGAAATTATCCATTGTTACTTACAGTTCTAATGTAAAGCACTTAGAAAATATTATCAGCTAAATTAATTAATTACAAATTACTATTTATTTATAATTTCAAATTCCAAAGCTCTCAAAATTACTAACAATGATGTGAGTGCATAAGACAGATCCTGCTAAATCAGTTATGGGACCAAATTGCATGTGAACTTAATAGCATAATTCCACTCTTGACTGCAGAGGGTTTCTCCAAAATTGCAGGGTCCTAAATCTAGATTGGGGACATGGAACATGGAACCAAGGGCCTTTAACACTTCTTTCTTTGTTCTGGTATCACAGTGGAGGGGGTAATTGGTGTGTGGTGTGAACATCTTGAACTGGAGGGAAGAACCATGCAGTTAAGGTCACCAATAGTTTGGTCCCAGGTGTCTGTCTAATACAACACCTTGTTTCCAATGAGGCAACTAATTGCCCCTGGAAAACCCATAAGAAAGACACTGAAGCTAAAAACACACAAAGGTGAGGAACTTGTGTGTGCATTATGGTTACAAATGATTTCTGGTTATAAAAACAAAAGGCAGTTAATGTGACTTAGCTTTAACAGAGGGCCTTAACTCTGACCCTATATTTGCTCTATTACTTGGCCAATCGTAGAGAAGGTAGCTAATTATTTTTAAGTGCTGATCATTGTGGCTTATTGTGAGTGGGTTCATGAAACTGTCTGACATTGGAGAAGATTTAAATCTGCCAGTGCCTAGGGAAGGGTCATATTTTATTTATAAATTATGCACTACAAAAAAGTTTCTCTACAGAATATTAAGTCTCTCTGAAAATGAGCTGTGTTTTTAAATATTACTCATTTATGTAAATACGTAGGGAGACATTATCTTCAAGTAGGACTTCTGCATGCAAGAAGAATACAAAAGTGGACACTTTTCAGGTAACTAATGGTAATAACGTAATGTGCTACATGTTCAATGTTTTGCAAACTTTTTATTTGCTATTGCTCATTCTGTGCCAGTTGTTTGAAGTCAGAGGTGAACAACTTCCAGGAGTGTGGGAACCACTCTAGCACTTCTAACCTACCAGTTGCTACACCCTTCACATCTACCTATTGTGTCCAGGTGTTCTCTCAAGTCCTTTGATTCTCTTCTCCGAGTTTTATTTCAACAAACCTATAGCCTTGGCTGCCACGTTTTTCGATGCTTCAAAAACATTTCTTCACATTTTAACAAATACTAGTAAATAAAAATATGCAATCCATTTTTCTTCTCTGCCCCAAACCACCTACTTCCTTCTCCTCCCTCTTGTCTCCCCCTTAGGCCTTCTTTCCCCTTCTCCTTTTCTTTTTCCTAATGTGTCATTCCCACTAGAAACTCTTCCTTGGCACCCACTGCTGTTTACTCCCTTCTTCAAAAAAAGAAAAAAATCATTTTAACAGCCACTAAATTCCATACTCTTCAACTGTCTTGATTTGGCAAGGACAGTCCCGATTAATCCTCTGTTATCCCACTTTTCAACTGCTTTTAAAATATTCTTCTTTTTCTTGCCTTCTAGCACTTTCCCCCTTTGTCCTCAGCTTACTTCACTGACTGCAAACTTAGGTCCAAGTGCAAAAGTAGTTTGCACTCAACTGAGCAAGGGAGCAAGGAGAAGATGGGGAAGAATCTTGCCCTTCTCAGTAGGTTCAGGTAAAAGCAAACTACTGCAGCCTCTCCTAGCTTGTGTGTTCTTTTCCTTAATAACTTTTGCCCTCTTGACTATGATCTAATGTTGTTTGGCCACACACCTCCCGGTTTTCATCTGTGAAATGGTGGATGGTATGAAATATATGTGGACAATTCAAAATGGTTCTTAGGTCACTGCCCATTGTCTGGGTAAAGAAGGGTATTGTTTTCCTAAACAAGAACAGAACAGCTGAAACAGTAGGAAACTTTTGATTACATCCAGCTACAACTAAATTCAGTGCTGCCTAATAGTTAAACTTCATGATAATACTGTAACTGTGCAATTCGCACACACAGCATTAATAGATGTCACCATTGATGGGCAGTGTCTCAGACAGAAATTTCACAACACTACATGGTCATGTTGGCGAATAAATTTAGGGCTGCAAACCATTTGCTGTTTTATTGAGCCTCTCTGTACACCCTGGAGAAAAAGAGGGGGTTTGAATGACACAAGATTGCTCTTTAAACTAGGCCATTTCAGCACTAGAGTGTTATAGTGCTATTATTCCATTTTTAACATCCTATGGAATCCTGGGGTTTGCAGTTTAGGGAGGGGCATCAAGGCAGAAATGGCCTGAAAGACTGTCATGAAGAACATAGAGAAGACTTGTCTAAAAGGTAGAAGTAGAATCATTGGTTGAATCTGCACAGAATTACATTTGGATCCTCCTCTTAACCATCAGAAGTGTTCCACAGTGGAACAAAGTTGCCATGAGAAATATTAAGCTCTTCTTTGGAAAAAAGGCATTTAAGCAGAGGTTGGGGAGCAATCTGTGGGGGATAATATAGTCTTGCATTGTAGATGCTGCACTGAGCAGCAGTTGGATTAGATGTCTCCAAGATTCCTTTCATCTCTATCATTTCATTATTTTAAACAGTACCTTTCATCATGGAAGTTTTATCCGCTCCAGACCACAATGTGCCATGAATAGAAGAGGTAGTACATTTCTTTCTTACATGTATTATTCAGGGCCATTTGGGCTTGGGGCCTTGGGAAGTTGTGGTCCAAAACATAGCTCTCAGAACAAGATGAAATTGAAGATCGTCTAGGAGAACGCAGAGTTTTACGTTTGATCCTTTTAATCTCATTCTTCTTCCATCGAAAAGAATTCAAGCACTATATTCTTCTGCAAAGGAAAATGGGCATTGTGTTTCATTGGTATTCTCTGCTGACGAGCCTGGAGCTCTCATGTTCTCTTTTCTGGGATGATAAGAGTACTTTATAGTGCCACCACCAGCCTGGCCCATATGCCCACAACTGCTTTCAGTGAAAACAAGTGACAAGTATGCATGATCTGTTATGCTCTCCTCTTTTTAAGTCTCTAAATATCAAAGAAAGTTGTTAATTGCTTTGCTTAATGGCTGCTTCAGCAGCTGTAAGCTATGTACAGAGAGGAAGAGAAAAGGAATAATTAAAATGGCTTCCTTGATCAATAAAGGTTGAGCACACAGGTGCCTTTAAGGAAAGCAGGTTCCCACTGAGGTGTGCTAATTACTGCATTCAAGTGCTTCCTGTACTTAGGGCATGCTTCAGGCTGGGCTGAAGACATCTTATGAGACACTCACTCTGGGGTCAGATCACTACTGCTTTATGGAGTTCAGTGTGTTTCAGGCAAATCAAAACAACCTCTTTTTATTAATGGAAGAAAGGAGGAGTTATTTTTTGAAAAACACATACACACACTTCAAAGCAAGGCAAAAACAAAAGCAGATCTGTCAGGCTCCCCCGCCCCAAATATCAGAATGAATCTTCTAGGAACATGGTTTTAATTGTTAGGGGCAGGTGTACGCTATTAAAGATACAGATTTGTTGTGGTAGAAATAAAACCAAATAAAACTGGCTTATGGTCTGTGAAGCTAAACCAACAATCCCCAACTCTGTACTGAGGCTAATGAATGACTAATGTGTAGCAAGACATAATCTCATTCAGTCTGTGAGGCTGCAGTATTCGCCCACAGAGCATTCTTCGGCCTTGCCTCTGTTTAATAGGCCTAGGTTTGGAGCAGACATATATGCCCCATGTTTACGTTAGGTGTGTCTTAAAGGAACAAGCTTTATAGCCCTCAAAAAGGAGGCTCAATCTCCCAACAAGGGAGAACTGGCAACCTTAGTTTAACAGGGCTGCACAATTTGTGGCCCATCAGATGTAGTTGGACTGCAGTGCCTGTCATCATTTGTTTCAGCTAGGATGGCTAGGGTTGATGAGACTTGCAGTTCAGGAACATCTGGAGGTTTGCACAGAGCCCACCACAGATCTAAAGTTTTCAGCTACTTCTAGATACAGACAAGGGTCTATACCTACAACCTTGGGTGATTGCCAAGAACCAGTACCTCAAGGTGAGCTTACTGGTGTTCTTTGGCCTGAATTTACCCAATGGTAGCAGTAGACAGTGATTCAGAGGACACTTAAGAAGACAGGTGACTTAAAGGCAGTGTAAAAATGTTCTAAATCAATGGTTCTCAAACTGTGGGGTGAGACCCTAATGGGGGGTCACAATAGTTGCTTAATGGAGGTGCAAGAAAAGTCAGGTGTGTTCATGTACCATTTAGGATTGCTGGTCCCTGAGAAAAAGTGGTGCAGAATATCTGCCCCTCTTATACCTTCCTACAACCTCGGACATAGCAACAATTGTCTTCCCTTGTTAATGCTTTTCCCATTCAACTTCTCTGAATGTCCATTGTTGGCACACCAGAAACATGCTCCTTTGCTACCATGAGGCAGTTTCTTGGGGCAGAGGAGGGAAGTGAAGAGAGAAGATGGAAAACACAAGAGCTCAGTGTTGAGATGGAGGTTGTGTAGTGTGAGGGGCCTGTGAGGGAGAGGTGTAGGATAGGACATGAGGGGGGGTGAGACATCAAGGGGGCAGGGTTAACATCTGCATCTAGGTATAAAAGGGGTCACAGGAATAGAAAGTCTGAGAACCACTGATCTAAATCAGTCAGTTAAGAGCACTGGCATCTCCATCCATTATCTGCACTTCCCTTATAAGCCACTCTACCTTTTTAATGTTCCAAGGACCTTGTCCTCCCCATGTGGTAAGGGATCCTGGAGATGTCATGTATTAAATCTAATTGTTAGACCCAACTAGACTATTTACATAATATTTACATAAATATTAAGTGAAAAAGTCCTATTCATTTAATGGGTCTGCTCTGACTGGAACTAATAATTTTATTTATTTTTCTCTTTTCTGAAAGCCTTTCTACAAGGCCTCTTCCCTATAGAAGGATTACAATTTCTTTGACTAACTACATTTCCTCATCTTTACCTGATTTCATTTGTCAGGATCCCCAAGAACTTGCTGCCATGGAAGGAGGGAAGTCTTGGACAAACTGTCTAAAAGCCCAGATTCTAAAATCCCCGAAAGAGGCTGTCAGTCTCAATGTCTCCACAGATACAGTTGGTGAGGAAACAGCCTTATTGGTGGCTTCTCCCAGACTATGGAACTCCCTCCCCCAACTCTCTTTTCACCAGCAGGTTGACACCTTTTTATTTAGGCTGCTCTTTCACTGATTTCAGTCCGTAGAGGTCTTGTATATCATCTGCTGCATTTTAATTTTTTAAAAGGAATTGTGGGTAGTGAGCTTGGGCCGTTCTTGTAGAATCATAGAGTTGGAAGAGACCATAAGGGCTATCAAGTCCAACCCCCTGCTATGCAGGAACACACATCAAAGCACTCCCAAAAGATGACCATCCAGCCTCTGTTTAAAAACTTCCAAAGAAGGAGATTCCACCACACCCTGAGCATATTCTACTGTAACCAAGGAATAGAGTATACCACAATGCATCTGTTATGTGTGAGTGGTAAGGTGTATGTCAAAGCTTTAGAACAGACCTGAAAAGTATAATTCAAGTTTGAGTTTGTCCAAGGATTTGACTCAAAAAAGGCAAACTTGTGGATAGAAGGGAGGATAATATTTGACTGAAGGAGAGAAGAACGTGTAACTGCAAATTATAGATCTTCCATTATTATGTGGCTTGATTCTGACCCTAGCACAGAGTTTCCTTGATGAGATTTATTCAGAGGAGGTATGCCTGTGCCTTCTCTGTTAAAATGAAAGACAGCGACTGGCTAAAGGTTGCCCTGGTTTCCTAGTGCCGTAGTCCAGCCCTCAAACCATTGTACCATGCAAGCATAGCCAGGGATAAATTATGATGGGAGTTTTCATTCCACAGCATCCGGAAGGTGGCAGTTTCCCCAGGCCTGTATCAGAGCATTCACAAGGGACCATGTCTGCAAGCCTTGAAAAATCAGAGTTGGAAAGTCAGGAAGGAAACTTCCAAAGGCAGATCAGATTAACTTTTTCTCTGGCTCTGATGCCTTATTAATTTGCATTCTCAGCTAGGGAAACCCCGCGTTTTGCCTCGTGCCAGCAACAAGTTCAACTATGATTTCATATGCATGCTCTCTTTTGCTTCCCCCGCATTCTATTTTTGAAACCTCTCTTCTTCTCTCTTGGCTGATGAGTAGCTTTGATCCTCTCCTTACTACACTCTTTGAGTGCCTCGCAGTTTGGCCGTTAAAAGAGGCACTAAGACTGCTGAAGAGGCTATGATTCCTTTGGGTATCCTGAGCCCTGGGGCCTTGTTACTGGTTGGAAGAAAATCCTCACTGCAGTAAAACTAGAAGAGCATAGTTCCATAGAGCAAATATTGATCAAAAGCTTTTAATAAGAGGAATACTTTACACAAGGATTTTTATAATAATTATCTTGAATAGCTTGAACTAAAAGTATTTTCTCTCCTTGCGTCATAAAAACAGAGAGAAAGGAAATTATAGTTGATGATATTAATTAAATGCAATGACATTAAACTATAGGAATGTGGAACTAACTAAATATTGGGGAAAACTTTCCAGTTCTATGAAAAGTTCTTCACTGGAACAACTTAACTAAAAAGATTCTAGTATATGATCTGGGGAATTTTCTGGGCTATTTGACTCATCAAAAACACTTAATTAGTTGCTGTTCTTGTGTGTCTTCAAGTCGACTCTGACTTACAGCAACACTATTCTAAGGTTTTATTTATGAGATTTTATTCAGAAGATTTATTTTCCATTGTTTTTTCCCTATGGTTGAGAGTGTGTGGGGTCACCCAGTGGTTTCCCACAGCTTAGCAGGAATTTTAAACCAAGGGCCTTTCAACCCTACACTGTTCTAGTGCTATTATTCCACTTTCAACATCCTGCGGGATTCTGGGGTTTGTAGTTTACTGAGGCCAAAGAGCTCTCTGGCTGAGAATTCTAAATGCTCCCCCCCCCGCTGAAAACCCCAGGATACCATGTTGGAAGTGGAGTAATAGCATTATAGCAGTGCAGTGTGGAAGAGCCCCTAGTTTTCCAGAGGCCAAAGAATTTGTTACCAAGGCTCCAGGAAAGGTCAACTTGTTACAAATTCTATTTAAACTAAAATTGTAAAAGAGGCAACCACCCACATGACTCTTCCTCCTCCACTTCCTATTGCTCATACTGAGTTATCACTGACGCGCATGCACACTCACACAGTGATCAGTCACAGGCAGGCAGCCATTCTTATTCCACTGAAATGTAGTGAATTTGAGATGGAGCATTGCATGCTAAAACAGTATTTCTGGTCCAGTAACTGAAAAAAGAAAAAAAAAGATGAGTTATCCAATAAATCCTTAGGGAAACAAGTTACTTTCTGGCTTCACTTCTAGGACATAAATAATAAGCAAGCAAGTGTGGCACCCTATTGTTAGATGTGTGTTAAAAATCAAATCACTGAAGCCAGAACTTTATTTGTTGAATATGTTAGGGCAACAAAGAGAAATAAGATTTCATCAAAAGACATTGTTATATATAATAACTGCAGCAAGATTAACTTATGCTCAACACTGGAAAGAAGGAAAATATATTGATATAAGAGAATGGAAATTCAAAGTCCTGGATATGGTAGTGACAGAAAAGCTAACTTTTTCACTTAAAAATAAGCCTATCCAGGGCTTTGAAAGAGAATGGTGAGAGGTATTGTACTGGATAAAAGAATGAAATAGGGGAAAAGAAAGAAGGAAGATAAAATGAGGTGATAAAAGATAAAACGTAAATAGTAAAATATAAGTTAAAAGTAATAGCTTATGATTGTTGTAAAATAGAGACAATGTACGGAACTGAATGTTTACATGGAATGAAATGTTACACTCAGATTCAACTGGAAAAATTGATTTCTGGAAGCGGGGAGGTTTTTTTATTGTTTTTTTTATTGAAAATTTTAATAAAATTTTTTAAAAAAATAAAAATCAAATCATGGGAATGGAGAAATTTATAAGAAACCAAGCTGTTCTTTTTAAAAATGTCATGTGTGTGTCAAGGAGTAGGATTAGCCATGCTGGCTGAGAAATTCTGGGAAATGTAATCCAAAAAATGAACTTTTCCAAGTTCTGGTAGCCCAGAGCCTTCTTCTGCATAGAGTACAACCTGAAACTGTGTTATAAAGTCAGTTCTTTCACCCATGTGTTGGAAAAGAAAAGTTTGAAGAAGAGGTTCTACTCTACTTATGTTGATTTGTTGCACAACTAAGAAGCTCATCACAGTTCTAAGTTTTCTTAGGAACCTCCATACCTACAGTAGGCTCCTTGCTTCAGCTTGCCTCTGTGCAAATACATAGCAGAAGGCAGGGCTTAGCAGTGGGGCACAGTAGATGGAGTGGGGACAAGAGACAGCCCTTTTCCTCCCTCTTCTGCAATTGTAATCATACAGGAGGGATGCTTGAATAGGTCTGGTAGGACCATTGATAAATTAAGAAGACATATCACTGCACTCTTAGTACTTAGTAATACTTGGAACTTCTATCAAGTCAAAAAAAAAAGAAAGAAAGAAAGAAAGAAAACAATCAAAAAGGAAACATTAAAAAGAATCAATCACCTGGGAAGTAAACCTCCTTCCACGACAGGGATGGGCATCTCTAGAGTCAGGAGGGTCATTGAATTTTATTCCCCTAACTCTTGTGCCATACACTAGGGATAAAAATGGTGCCAGTACCAACCAAAAGTTGGTACAGTGGCATAGCTTAGCACGAGCAGGATAGGGGCATGGGCAGAGCTACAGCATGGGTGGGCAGGGTGTCAGTGTGTGTGGGTGGAGCAATGGCACATGGGGGTGCAGGCAAGGAATGGCGGTGCCCCCAAAAAAGTGCTGCCCAGGGTGCACTGCCCCTCATACACCCCCATCCCTACGCCACTGAGCTGATACTAAGCTTTCCCCACTTCTTGTTTCTCACAGGCAATATTTCTTGTGGATTTTGTCCTAGAAAAGCATTATGCTTCTCAGAGCCTTCTGATGTAGAATTTTCTTCTGGTGTCCATGAATCTTAATTTAGCATGAATTGCAGACCACTTAGCACTGTTTTGCCAAGATTTGAAGAGGAGAGTTGAGATCCTGCAAAATGGTGGTGGTGTTACCCACTAGGGATACTGCCCTTGAGTTCTGTGAAAGGAAATGAAAAGTGGTGAACATGGGCTTTGCAGTACTTCTCTATTTCCTGATAATCCATGTGGATTATACTTTCAGGCGGGAAATAATGCTGAGAAATGGAGAAGACCTCTCTTGCCTTTAATAAACTGCTCACCAACACCTGTTCGCTATCTCCCCTCCACTCAACGGTAAGAAAGGGAAGTTTTGATTTTGTTACTTAGATAGGAGTTGAAATGAATTAGCCAAAAGGGCTTACTAGCAGCAGGGACACTCTTCATACCTCCCCCTTTTGTTTTTTAATGAAGCTTTTTCCTCAAGTTTTTGCAAATGGCAGGGGGCACAAAGTATTTTTCAAGCTGAGGCAAGAGAATTTTGCATATCTGTAAGACCAAACAAAAAGACTGTTGTGTAAATTCTTACTTGAGAAAAAGACAGTGCTTCAAGCAGTAGATCCCACCAAGAAGAATTTTCTGACATCTCAATTCTCTGTTTGAAGTTGTTATCCTTGCACCAAGGACATATATAGGATTAATGTTAGAGTCAGCAATTTTTGCCTGTCCATACTCACTAATTGCTAGTTTGCATGGTAGCGTGTAGATGTAATGTTTAGATGCAGAATATATTTATAGTTCGTTTTACCACATGCTTTCTCTTCCTGCATGAGTGTAATCTGCAGCCATTTTCTTCTTCTTCTCTGGCCCTTTCCACACGGGCGTATTGCCCACGCTAGGCGACCTCTCCAGGAGGTCTTCTTCACCGCAAGGTGCACTAGTGCAGCTGGAAAAGGTGAGGCTCTACACCTCAAACCGCTCTAGCACAGCCGCGGGGGTGGCGCTGCGAGTTTTATAAAAACCACCTTCCCAAGTGGTTTTTATGAAACTCGCCCGCGCTGCTCCGTGGCAGCCCCCGGTGAAGAACTGCAGAGATGCGGCAGCGTGTCCCTGCAAATCTGCCCAGGGGCGGTCTTCTGGCTGGCGCACTGCCATGATTGGCTGAGCACCACCGGAAGCCGCCGGCCGCCATTTTGGGCACCGCCGAACACCGCCGAAATTCGGTGGCGTATAGAGCGGCAAACCCGCGCTCCCCGCAGGGACAAAGCAACCCGCTACCAGGTAAGCTCTGCCCCTGTGTGCGCCGCCCCGTTTCGCCCCCCCCGTGAGGAAAGGGCCTCTCTCTCTTCCATTAGACTATGTATTTATTGACAGACAAGTATTGTGAGTAAAGCTTTTTTTTCTATTTTACACAGACTAAGATTTCTTCTTTTCTCTACTAGATCATCTGTCTGTTTGTGTGTGGGCAGACATAGGGTTGTTTGTTGTTCAGCTTCTACCTTGCCAATTTGATTACTTTGCTTGAGAAAGCCAGTATTGCTTCTCATATTTTCTAACAGCTGAATGAGAGGTATTTCCATAAGCATTCATTTTGTAACCCATCAACTTAAAGCAGACTTTTCCTAACTCTTTATCCCAGAAGGAAAAAGATAGTAGATCTGAGAGAAGTCTGCTGGGAAAAAATTTCAGCTTGTGCAAAAACTCTACCTACTTGATTTTTTCCCTTAAGTGGAAAAGTAGATAGTTACCACAGTTCTGATTGTCACCAGTTTTGTACGCATTTGTTTGCTTCTTTAATATTTTTTCACTAGTATCCTGAATTGGCAGAAGACAGTCTGGAATGCAGCCAAGGGTCTCAAGGAGGCAAAAAAGTACCTTCCAACCTCAATATATGTCCACCCCTCCTGCAAGGGAAGAAAAAAAACCTATTGAGAGAAATATAGCAACTGTGAGAGAATTGCTGGAGGAAAAAAATGAACTTAATGAGCCAAGAACTCCGGCACTACTTTCTCTATGATCTAATACCAGTTACCTTTCTAAAATATGTATCTGTTCTCTTCATAAGCAAAAAGCTACACCAAAGAGTCTTCCATCTGCTCTGCTCATATATGTTTTATAGCTGACTTGGAAATTGTGACTTCCAGTTCTATTGACAAATCGTCACTAAATGGGAACTAAGGAGTGGAGGTCTGCAGTTTAGAAGAAGCAGCCAAGGAAGAAGTGAGAGCTCACTTTGTGCATTGTCAATGTTGAAATATTGATTTTTATGATACTGCAAGTATTAACCCCAAGAGCACCGGGACTGTTTATTAGTTAATAGGGTAGGGGTGGAGGTGAGGATTGCAGAAGCATTTGATGATGTCTCCATAGCTAGGTGTGAAATGATTACATTGTTACTGCAGGTTAGGCCTCCTTGGAGTTAGCATAAAGATATCACTTTGATATCATAATTCGGCCTTACCGTACCACCCTTCTCCACATGTTTGTGAGGCCCCTGGACAAGCCCAGAACTAGGCTCGGCCATCAAACGCTGCAATATCCCAAGACAATACAGGCAGGCCAGAAATAGCCAGATCACTGCTTTAGGAGACCTCTCTGCAAACACCCTCATTATGTATGCATACTGTTTACAAAGGACTCCCTGCCCCGAGAAGGTAACTTGACAAGCTAGAAGCTTAAATGGCAAGCACTGAGCATTTGCATACAGTCTACCTCTTTGTCTATTCGGACTTAACTCAATCATGCAAAGTTGTGACCTTTCCGAGACATTGTCTCGCACCCAAAACTCATTGTTGTCCCCGAGTAAGGCAGAGCCTGCAGTCCCAATTCACCCTATAAAAACCCCTGATTCCAAGACCTTCCTCAGATCGCTCCGAACTTCCATCAAGCCTTGCTGCTGGTTTGCTTGGCGAGCTCCCCTCAGCTAATCGAGCTGAGTTTCTTCTCTGCACCCCCGGCTTGTCTACTGAGGTCCAGGACGATGAGACAGGTGTTATATCACCCATTTTCCCTGAAACTCTCTATCTTTAACTCAACCTCTAATCTCTTAGGTAGCTGTGTGACTGTGGTGTCTTTGCTATTTGTTTGTATGCAATAAAACATCATTTTTATTACTTTAAACCCATCTGGCTGCTAGACTGACCTGACCCCGTAGATGCTGGGTTGCAAGATCCTGCTAAGTTACCCTGCCTCTCGTTAGCTTAAGCGAGTGCTCCAGCTAATTTTCTCCAAAATTGTGTGTTGTTGTTTGGTTATTTAGGTGTCCCTCCTGGGACCCCCAGTAAACAGAGTAACAACATCACCCACTGAAACCTTAAGAGGACCCTCTGCATATGATATAATTGCTTCATGTCTGGTTGCAGGGACATAGCCAGATGCTTCTGTGATCCCCTTGTTCTCCACCAGGAATGTAATGGTCTTTGGGTGTGGGGCTTCAGTGGCTCTACAGTAGGTCTGGGGTATGTATAAATGGTTCAGCATAGTGATACTTCCTTTTGTAAAACTAGTACGCTATGCTGAATCATGTGGTATTGTGGCCATAGTTTCCTCTGATGCATTATAGGAAATGTGAAATGGGATATAGAACCAACTCTACCGCACAATGAGAGCTCATATGGGTGTTAGTGTCAGGATTGATGCTACAGTTGATCATTGGTCATAACTTAATTGCTGAAGATCAAAGGTTTATGAAGTTTGAGAACAGCTTAGCAATGTCAACCACTATATACTGCTATATATATGATAGTGGACATGGAACAGTTACAAATGAGTAAATCTAGGTAACTATTCTATATTCATGATCACTACTTAGTCATGATTGTGACTCTGTTGCTACAATCTTAATGTCCCCTTCAACCTACTTTATTGGACATCAGCTGTATGAGGAAAAGGATGTACATTCTGCTGGCAGTTGGAGCATGCATGAATATATTTCTATCAGGTTTGGGGGAGTCAGGGCAGGAAAGATTATTTAGCATACTCATCTAAGTAGTACTGGCTGATACCATTGAAGCTAACCAATAAAGGTAAAACCTATTTAAAAGGTGAATTGCTCTTCCCAAAGGCTTCCAAATGGGCAGTTCTCTAGTGGGAATTGAGAAGGATGGGATGGATAGGGTGGAGGGCTTGTGCTTGGAAAAAGAGCCTTGAGCCCCATATGAAATATTTTTGTACTTGGACTCTCTGTCCTTAAGACAAAACAGAGCAAAACAATAGAGCAGCAACATGTGTTGCTATTCTATTCTCTTACTAAAAGTACCCAGAGCACTCTGTATCAGCAGTAAGGGGAAGGTAGACTGATAAATCTCTGGATGGTTTCAAGGCTTAATGACTCCCTGTTGTTTAACAACTGTCCCACTAATCCCTCAAATTAGACTATTGAAATGGACAAAGCTTGAGGGTGAAATTAGGAATGGATTTTTGTGTCAACTGATGATGAACTCAGTTCTGCTTCCAAAAATAAATTCTTGGATAATAAATTAACTCAAAATGTCTACTGTAGCCCATTTTTTCTGAGCCACTAATACAAATACATCTCTAATCAATGGATCTTGAAGTTCTAGTAAACAGCCAAGTATATGTCATGAGCATGAAGTCTGCCAATACAGCCTCTTCTAATCTATTATTGTACAGTCGGCTGCCCACATTTGTGGGTTTGACATGCATGGATCTGACTATCTGTGAATTTCCTCGATCCTTGCCCCGTCCTCCAACCTCAGGTGCTTATTTTCTAGAGGAACCTTCCTTCTTAGCAGCTCCAATCAGGCCACTTAGCCCTTTAAAAACCCACCTCTGGTTCTTCTCCTCTCCACCAGCCACTGCCTGGGCAGCTAAAGATGGCTTGCAGCCCAATATCTCAGCACCATAAAGCCTTTCTCAATGCTACCCCAAACCCAGGGAAGGAGATGAGTGAGAGAAAGGAAGCAGATGCCCCCCTTCCTTCTTCTTTGACTGACCTGATTTGGATCCTCAGTGCCCATTCTCATCACCATGCCTTGACCCCTTTTCCACAGACACGGATGTATTTGTGATTTTTTCACTTTTGCAGGAGTTCTACACCTTTAACCCTAACGTACATGGAGGGCCAACTGTAATTGCATTATTGAGTCATATATGAGCACATTTAAGGTGGCAAGCAGAAATAGATAGAATTTTTTATTGGATTATATAGTCTTATCAAAAATTACATTTCTGTAGCTTGAGAGACTTGTGAGAAAATTAGCTCAGACTATAAGCTCATGTAAATTGGTTCAAGCGTTCATACATTTGTGCAGACTTTTCACAAAGTGAAGTACAAACAAAACAATGTATTTTGTATTTTGACTATGATTTTTTTCAAATACACAAAAATGCTTTATTTAGTAGGAGAGGAATTCTGCAAGTTGGGTAAATTGTGCCAATCAGTTCACAGATTAGGAAAAATGACTTAAAGCATGCTCAGATGTCAGTTTGGGAAGAAACCACAAAAGAATTTCAATTTATTTTTCACATCAGGCCAGATTCCTTCTTATCAGAATTCCTGTTTGTGCCTATTCAGGGGTGTTTTCTGATTTCAAATATCCCCTTCCCCTCCAATTTAGTTTGCTCATCCTGAGTATTGAAATGTTTATATGTTCCATTTCATATTTTACTACATGTAACTCCCCCTGATTCATGCTTCTCACATTCCATGTTTATATAATATGCACAGTACAGTGTCAGACTTTCCTTTCACCTCTGAGCACATCAACAGTTGAACATCTTTTCGACTTGAGTCCAGTTGCCTCATTGTAGTTGTTCTCTGCATTAGCTCAATGAATGCCATCCAACCTAGGAGTTTCATCTTCTGGCACTGTCTCATGCTTTGGTCAGATTTTGCATTATATCTTTTGACTGTTTTTGCAACTTCTCTCCTCACTATTAATGCTGCCCCATTTCTTCTTAGGTTTTCATTTCCTGAGTAAAACACTGAGTAATTATCTGACTCAAAAATGTCCCATTACTGTCTACTTTAGCTCGCTCACCCCAAGTATTGCAGTGTTATACCTGTAATAGACCTCTACTGTTCCCCAGTAGTTTGTTGAGTGCCATCCAACCTGGGAATTTCATCTTTTGATACTATGTTTTGTTTCATTTTGGATTGTCTCATCATACAGTTTTCATGGAAAAAGACATTCAAAAGGGGTTTACTGTGCCTCCCTCCATACAGAATTAACTATGGTGCCACTGTCAATTCTCTGAGATATCTTGTGCCAGAGTCACCCCCCCAACACACACACACACGCGCGCGCGCACACACACACACACACACACACACACACACACTGCTGCTGCTGTCCAATAACTGTTTGCCACATTCAGTCTGGATTATCAGCAAAAGTTTGTCTGATGTGGGAGATCCTACTAGCAGCACTACTGCCATCAGCATAGCCTTATGCATCATAGGAATGTGCAATACCACCATTGTGGAAAGGCCGTGCCGTTGCTGGGATGCATGGTTATACACACTTTCAAAATGGGGAATTACTTCCTAAAGTTTGCAACCTTGCCAACAACTAAAGGAAATTTAATTCTTTTCCTGTTTATATTTTAGTGCAGGAAGTGTATTCAAGGTTGCTTTGCATCCAGATGTATAACAAACACACTTTTTCTCTACCCCAATAATAATGTGTAAAGAATGGAAAGGGCAATTAAGTTTTTCCATCTCAAAAACAGTTGCATAAATCAGGCACCTGATGCCCCTGACCTACAACTTTTGGGAATGTTCCCCATCTTTACAATGAAAAATTTGGGAATGCAGTGAAGATATTTTCTTTGTTTTCCTGCTTCAAACATACATATTTCCTGCTTGTTTTCCTGCTCCAAACAAATATATCAGCAGAAAGAAATGTGTATTATGTTGAGTGAAATATGTAAAGGAGAAAACAAAACTCCTCCATAATCTTACTTTACATTTTGCAGACACTTTTTAAAAAAAAACTAGAAAATTTATTTGTAATAAAATAGAGAAAGCAATTTTATATGAAACAGTGCAAAGAAGCCAGTGTGATGCAGAAAAATGTGTTCATTAAAAAATGGGGCAAAGCATTACTGCTGAAGGAAGGTCAAGAAGGAGGATTGTCCTCAGATAACTGAAAGGGGATTTAATTAAAAATATATATTATATGTCTTCTAAATATAGGCCTATAAAACTATGAACCATGGGATAGTTTGCAGGCAGGCAGGCAGTGCTGGGCAAACTATAATGAAACTGGTGTGTGTGTGTGGGATGTACAACTTGATTCTACCTTAAAATTAACTTTGCTTTAAAGAAGAAAATATGCCATTTCTCCAGCAAGTCTTTTTACCCCTAAAGATGAATGCAGAGTTCCATCTGAGGGAACTAACCTTAAAAACCCAGGAGAAATTAGATTCAAAAATAGTATTGGCAAAGTGATCACGATTCTGGAAGGAAAGGGGAGGAAGAAGGAGAACTAAGATGTGTGCTAAGAAAGGAAGAAGAAAGAAAGGAAAGTGTAATCCTGTTTGAGTTCCAGCCTTGCAACCTGGCAGGTAACTAGAGACCAGGGGCCTGTGCCCTGTTCAGGGCCAAAACCCACAGATGCTTGCAAGCAATGTGTAGAAAGAGTGCAAAGAAGTAAGGGTCACTCTCTAATTGCACATAAGTTAAAGTCAGATGCAGCACCAGAACTGGTCTAGAAGATTGCCCTCACACTGTTGTGGGATCAGCTGAGATGTTTAGTTATCCCACAGAAAATCTGCTTACAATTAAAATGGCCACACAATTCAATGGAGGAAGAGGAATAATATTTGAAGACTTGGGAAGGAGATCAAAGGAGTGTTACCCCAAACGTAGGTGCCATAAGGGCCACCGTGTGATGTCAGTGCCTCTTTGCAAAAACAGGGAATGAATTAGCTCAAAGAGGAGGGTTGTAAGCGAGGGGCAACTTAGCGAGATCTTTCCTACCAGTGTTTAAGAGAACACACAGGAAAAGAACCAGCCAAAGATTAAAAAGTAAGCTAAAAATGTGTTTTTATTGGGGGGAATTTGCTCATGCATGCACACAAGATACACACAATCACACAACAGTTAACTGAAAGAAGGGGAAGAAAACAGATAAAGACTATGGAGGGTGCAGGCAATATTTACCAGATCTGATGAGAAGCAGAGAAGTGGGATGAAGTGACTCAGGTACTGGACCCAAGGGCAGTTCTCAGTTCTGGAATCAAATGGAGAAAGTGATGCTCAGGAAGGCAAGAGACTGCACTGGGCATCCTGAAATCAGGGGTATTTGTACCCTGAAAATAGCCTGTGGCAGTGAAGTTTCCAGATGCAAGACAAAGGGAACCTGTTGTTGTAGACAATGGATCTGGAATGGACAGATTGGTTTCAATGTCTTGGTTGAGAGCGGGGTTCCGGGCTAACTACAGTAGGATATGCACATAGTAGTGGTCCTGGGCACCTTATTGTTTTTTTATGTTGGCAGTTGATAGGATAAGCTCAGAGCCATTAAGTCAGGCTTTCTTGGCTAATTTCAGAGAACTTTTGATCTGGCCATGCTGGGGTCATCTCTGACCTATTCCCAGCCAGTGTCCCTTCACACATGGCCTTGCCAGCCATAAGTATAATTTATATCTTATGCCAACACACCTGCCAATTAATATATTTTGCCAATTAGACCATATCAAAATGTGAGGGTGTATGGCCTGGTAACAGAAGATCTTCTCAAGTAACAGAAAACCATGACAAGGAGAATCTTCTGAAAGCCCTTTTTTTGCTGTTGTTTTGTCCTCCAGGTCTTTGCCCTTTCCTAACCCACAGTCAAGAAAGGAAGGTCAAAAAGGAGGACCACTACTACCACGTAGGTCAAAGGAAAATAGGCAGTGGTTGCTATCCTCCTTGCTCAACCGCTATACCTTCCACTAATCACTGCACTGAATATGCCAAGAGGAGGGATGGGAAAAGTATAGAGGAACATCAGACAATTATTGTGCTGCAGGGAGCAGGAGGCAATCAAGAAAGGATCTCTGCCCTGCCCATGTCAGAGGCACATAGATGGAGATCCTTCTCACTTGGCTGCCCTGCTCCTGCAGGCCACTACATGGGAGGGGGACAGGAAGAAGATGCATTGAACTTCTATTTAAAGACCTTGAAAGATGGAAATTCCAGCCTCACTCAAGCACTCTATTCCCCTGTTGCTCTATTCCCCTGTTGAACAGCTCTCACAGTAAAAGAGTTCTTCCTAATGTTTAGGTGGAATCTCTTTTTACTTGTGATTAAAGTCATTTGTTCACATTCTAATCTTTGGGGCAGCAAAAAACAAGCTTGCTCTTCCCTCTGCATGACATTCTATCTGTCTGTCAGAGAGCTATCATATTAGGCTCCTCTACCATGTTAGTCAGCCTGTTTAGCTGTGAAGATGCCATTTGCCCGCTTGTTTGTTTATAGATTGGGAGGGGTGAACTTTCTGGGCAGTCTGGGAACCAAGGTCATTGCAGAAGCTGGTATTGACTGATATTGTATGGGAAAGGAATGTGCAAGAAAATTCTGGGAGCTCTTGAGAGAAGGCAGCAGGGAATGCTTAAAATTGCAAATTGAAACCTCTATTGGGTGCTTAGTCCTGGCAAAAGAAGTGCTTCTGTGCTGATGCATCTAAATTCTGATAAAGTTTTTTTGAATCCCCTTCTCATGAAGCTTGGTTACTAAGTTAAATTAAAACACAACATTATACTATCACACTTGCTCCTTGTTGCAAGCCATGTTAACATTTTTAATTCTTAGACACACTCAATGGGTTGCAAGTTTCACCTTTGGACAACAACATGGCAGAATCCTCACCATAAAGTTAGGATGGCAAGTATATGGTCCTCCAGATATTGCTGGAACACAATCCTATCATCTATAACCAGCATAGCCAATGATGAGGGCTCATGGCAGCTGCCATCCAACAACATCTGTTGACCGCTCCTTTTCCCAACTCTACCATAGAACAGGGATGCTCCACCCATAGGTAAAATATTCAGTATCTTTCTTTACTAGTAAGCTTTCTTAGCTTTTCAATAATTTCAGAAAAATGGTGCCAGATAAATTATTTGAGTGTTGACAATCATATTGCTCCCCCTTCCTTGAACAACATTCAGTTTACAATAAACATCCTTAGGAAAGAAATAAATTTATTTATTTATTTATTTATTTATTTATTTATTTATTATCTTTATTTGAATCCTGCTTTTTTTCCTCGGGAGGACTCAAAGCAGCTTACAGTACTTTAAAAAGGAAACATGGTTTAACAAATCATAACATACAAAAGTTAAACCACAAACTACTGTGGATGGGGTGTGTGTTTGCATTTCTGTACACATTTATTTGTTTTCTCTTTTCAAATCCTCCTTAGTTACACAGCTGAAAATATGTGATATAAAAGTACCAAGTGGCAATGGCAGAAACTGGCTTAGTTAGACCACAAGGTGGGGAAAACATGGCTCCCTGTTTGTTTTTGTGCTCCCCTCCCAGCCTAGTACCACCAACCAATTGACATTGTAGCTCCATGAATTGTGCTTCTCTTTTAAAACAAGGTACATAATACTCATAGACCTTGTTTTAAAGGAAATTCTGACATTTCTGTTGATTCTACCACACTGCCACATTTCAGCAATAGATCAGTGGGTGCAGACTGTGGAGGGTTGGGTGGGGGGCTTAATCTGCTCCTCCCCATAGATGTTGCCCATCCCTGGAATAGATATACCTTCTACAGCAGCAGAACTTCTACAGCAATACCTTCTACAGCAGCAGAACTTACTCCTCCAGCATCTTTTCCATCATCCATAGGTCTTTAGTTTCAAGTATTATTCCCTTTCACAGCCAATTTCCCAGAGCCAAAAAACTTGAACCTGAGCAAAATAAGATGCAAGTTAACAGCATGCTCTCTACTAGGTTCATCTAACATACAATTTTTATATGTTAAAGGCAGGCTGCTTTCCCCCCTGAAAATACATTTACTATGTAATCAGTTTACGCTGAAAGGACAAACAACTGTTCATTGCAATAATCTAAAACCTGCCAGGGTTTTAGATTACTGGTAAAAGCAAAGTGGTAAAATACTGGTAAAAGCAAAGTGCCACTAATATATTTTTTTAAGTTTACAGCAGTCAGGCAATCTCAGCTTGAACCAGTTGACATTTTTCATAATGCATGCACCCTGATGTTTCTCTGGGTCAGAGGCACTGCTAAGTGTGTGTCATGCTTGTGACTCCCCACCCTCTCCAAACGATCCTGGAACACAAAATGTCAGTCAACAAGGCAGAAATTTTTATATCTAGAAATTCTATCACAGAGAGAACAGTTTCAGAGCCATATGTAGGACATTGGAGCTTGGGAAAAATATTTTATTATTTTGGAGAGAAAAAAAAGGGACTGAAATTTCAAAAATATTCCTGCAATTATAACCAGTGGAATAACTCTCCAGGCTCAGGGTTTTCTGAGAATATCTTTACCAGTAATTAAAATAAAATACATAGTTGTCCATGATATCAGGTACACTTAGTGAGAAGTATAAGTGGAACAGTTGTCACTTTTTGCTGGTGCTGCGTTATGTTCATTCCTACACACTTTCACTTCTCACCAAACATGATAATTGGAAGCATGCCAAGCATGCTGTCTCAAACTCCAGTTGTGAACAGTACAGGCATAGAACAGAAAAAGGTTAAAGGTCTTTGGGTCTTTTTTTTTCTTTTGGCATTGATCAATTTGATTCTATATGTAATTTGAAATAAGATCTTGTTTTCTAAGCCCCCTCCCCCCGCAGCTCTTGACAATCAGATTTTATTGCTCCGTTCTTTGTGTTTTATCACCAAAGTCCAACTGCTTAAAGCCATCATATTTTAAAAATATTAAGCTTGTCTGACTCCTTGGCCCTTTCCACATGGGAGGGGGGACACACGCGGGACAGAGCTTACCTGGAAGCGGAAGGCTCTGTCCCTGTGGGGAGCAGCACAATTTTGCCGCTCCACATGTTCGGTGGCATCTGCTGTGCTCGGTGGTGCCCGGCGGCGCCCAAAATGGCGCCCAGCGGCTTCCGGCGGCACTCCGCCAATTGGGGCAGTGTGCCAGCCGGAAGCCCGCCCCTGGGCAGCTCTGCAGGGACACGCTAGCGCATCCCCGCAGTTCCTCACGGGGCGCTGCAACAGAGTAGCATGGGCAAGTTTAAAAAAAACCACTTGGAAAGGTGGTTTTTATAAAACTTGCAGCGCCACCCCCGCAGCCGCGCGAGGGCGGTTGGAGGTGGGGAACCTCCCCTTTTTTTACCCGCTCTAGTGCACCCCGCGATGTGGGCGACCTCCATGTCCAGTCGTCCCAGTGCAGGGATTTACCCCCGTGTGGAAATGGCCCTTGTATCTACTGCATTTGCTCACACCTTTGTTACAGAGGATTTAGAGGACATTCCACCTGAACTATTGTATTGTATTTTCATTTTTGTCAACCAGCACCATTTCACAAGTACTTTATTTATCACACATGTTTAAAGCTTTTAAGGTAGTGAACTTCCAGAAGTTGGTGATTGCAACTCCCATAGTCTCTCACCATTAGCTCTGCTAACCTGAGCTGATGGAAATTGTAGGACCAAAAAAATCAGGAGGACCAAAAGTTTCCCAGTCCTGTTCTATGACTATAGAAGTGTAACTGTGATTTAGGCATGAACTTTGAGCACTAGATATCCCTTTGTGATATCAAATAATTTGACTTTTCTATGCACCCTGGCTATGTTTGCCAGGATCCTGAGAAAAACAGACACAAGGAAGCAGCTGGTTAATGACAGGAATTCCAACTTCTCCCCTCTTAGGCGGGCATTTCAAAGCCTTGACTGTTGATTAGGGATCTGGCCTTTCATCTCACAAGATACCTGATTCGCGCCCATAAATAAAAGTGTCCATTGATTGACACTTGGGATGCATGATTGATATGTTTTGATCCAATTCTAAGCTTTTGGTGCATTTCAAAGTTAACTTTGTTCTCAAAGTTTATGACATCAATCACAGGCACAACTTGGTTAAAAACCCCTGGTTTTGATAGTTCAGAGAGCCGCTTTTCCAGTTTCACCTCGTCTTGCTGCCAGTTTGCATAGCGAGCTTCCCAGGAAGTTTCATTGTCTTCAGTTGCTTAAGACTACAGGATCAGGTCGTATTGCTTATTCCTGAATTCATTTCTATTTTCTATTTCTTATTTAGTTAGTGGTGTGATTGTTGTCTTATTTGTTTATTTTTCAATAAAATATTAATTGGTTTATTCTGACTTTGTTTGGCTCACTGATTTGACTCTGTAGACATAGAGCAAAAGGTCTTGCTGACGTTACCCTGCCTCTTGTAAAGTTAAAGCAGTGCTCTGAGCTGATTTCCCCAATTTTGTGTTAATATTTGGTCATTTGGGCGTCCTTCTCAGGAACCCAGAGAAACAGGGTAACAGAAACACAGTCCTTTCTGGTAGGAAGAGGATAATGCAACTGGTTAAAGCAATGTTGCAGAATGTTTGGTGAAATGGTTGGTGGCATTGTGTAGCACTTTCTTGCATTTTCTGCCAGTTGGCCCCAAGCCATTTACTTCATTAGCTTCTGTTCTCTGCTTAGCGCCTCTGACAAGGTGGGGTAAAAGGCTTTGTCAGTTTTACCACCACTTCCTGCCAAATTTCTTGCCTGTTTCTTAAAGTATTATTGCACACCCTAAGAAAAAGGAACTGTATGTCTTAGGACTGGGCATTTTAGGGCACTTTACACTATAAAATATGGTTTGGATTCTGTGCTTTGCAGTCCATTCTCATTAAGTAAACTTTTTCAGCTTGTGTTCTCATTCTGAAATATGCCCTCAGTTTCTTTCTGTTCTGAAGTATGCTCTCACTTTCTTTCCATTACAAAATATGCTCCCAGTTTCGTTCCACGTGACTGATCCAAAAGCCCACATTCCTTTGTAGTCCTGGTGTTCTGTCTTTAACTAGGTCAAAACACACGTGGCATAATTATACATTTTTTATCAACCTAGCTTTCTGACCTAAATGGTTTATGGTTGTTCTTAGCTCTGAGGCAATTGGCTGTGTTGTGCAAATGGGGGTCTCCCATCATTCACCAGGTTGCTGTTATTGCATGATATCACAAATGTATAATAAGATTCAAGTGAAAAAAAAATGCCTGTGCTCATCAAGGAATGCCCCCCCACACACACACACAAATTCAACAAGAATTCCAGCCTAAATGCACATAGCAGTGTATACGCAATTCAGGTATGTGCAATCCTGTTTAGAAAGAATTATTCAGCACAAGGAAATGTAAAATCACCCTATAGGACATTTATTGACTGTTGGGGTGGGTGGGATAAACAGTGATGATAAGCTTCTCCCTGCAACAGTTAGCTTAGCTCACAAACCAAAAATGGATTCATTAAGTTCCATCTGATGACTTAAGGTATATCTGCATTACCTACTTGCATCAGTTTCTTATTGCTTTAATTGTCATGGCTTCTCTCTTAGGTATCTTGGAATTTGTTTTTCAGTGAGTGATTAGAATTCACTGTTAGAGAGTTCTAGTGCAACTTTTCTAAACTATAATTTTCCAGGTTTTCTGAATGTCTGTCTATACTATAGAATTAAGCCTACTCAGAACTCATTTCTCCTAGGTGTCAGATCCCAGGATTCCTCAAAATGGAGCAGTGACAATTGAAGTGGCATGAAACTGATATGACAAAGTAGTGCAGAAAGACTTTATTCTCACCATGAGATTTTCAGAGGATCAAGGGAAACTGGGAGTACAACCCAATTACAGGCTGTGCAAGGCATTAAATTGGCCCCTTGTAGGTAGACTCAGGGTTAGCCAGGCTGAAGTACACACAATACATCGATGTTTTGTGAGACTGAGTTCCCTTCAGGACATATGAACCTAGTTTTGTCATTGATCCAGTCAAGCTGCAGAGTGAAAAGGAGATAGATTTCAAGAGAAGAAAAGTCCAGACAAGTCAAAGTGTTATTAGAGTCAAAAGTGCTAACAGTATATTGCTAAGAGTGGGCTCATCAAAACCTCCTGGTTGTCAGTGAGAGGCCACTCAGCTGCAGGACATAAAAGCCTGGTGGGTGGTTCAGCTATAGTGGAGAAAAGTACAGAATCCACTCATTCTGAAGGAACTAGGTGAAAGACCAGTATTTGCATTGTAGCCTCTGCCAGAACAGTAGCTTTGCCCAGTGTGTAGCCCAGACAATTGTGCGATCCCAGGTGCTTGGCTTCTGAGTTGCTGTATCTTTGCTGAACAGAAGGTTCTGGGAAGATTGAAGAGATTATCCCTCTCCTTTTACACTTCCTCCAGAGACCCACTGATAAATATCCCATCTGGTACACAGAAACAATCAGGATGACTGATGTATGTTGTTTATAGTGAATGGCTTAGATTAAATAAACTCTTATGCCATAAATTGTATGCAGTATTGTAGCCAGTTGCTTCTGTAAGTACATTTTGTTAGCCAGTCCTATTCTTCTACCCATCTACTTTTTGCCTACTAAATTCCTTAATTATTATATCCGTCACTGCTCTTCTGAGGAATGATGGAAGCTGTAGTCCAAATATATAAGTCCTGGTCTTCACTTAAAGGCATTTCTATACAGCACTAATGGTCAAAAACCCTCTTCTCTCGTGTGTTACCGCCTTCCCATAACCTCAAATGTAAAAACAGCTTCCTTCCTCATTGCCCAGTTTTATATTCCACTGAACAAAGGCTACTGTCATTATAATGATTTACTCCACAACCTTCCATTTTGGCTACAAGTGACCGGTCTCATAAAATTGGTAAAGAGGGCTATATTCAAAGGGATGGGAAGTCAGTTTGACTCTGAATGAAGTCTTCATTGGGCTGAGAAGTAGGTGAATGGTAGCCATGTCAGTCTTTGCAGCAAAGACAACAAAGGACTTATTGCACTTTATAGAGACTAACACATGTTGTTGGCATAAGCTTTGTGGACCAGTGCCTTCAACAAAGTGATCTGTAGTACGTTTCAACCAAGATCATGCATCTTCATGGATGCAGCATATCTGTCCACCCTACAGTTGTGCTGGGCTGCTATTTCCATCCATGCAGAAAGGAGCTTTCTCCATAAACCAGGGAAGGACTCAAGACATAAAGAAATAATTCTTCTCTTAATTTCTTCTCAAAGGGAATCGATAATTAATTTAGCAATTTTCTTCTTGCTGTGAAAAGGTCTTCTAAAACCACAGTTTTCAAAACCTTTTCACAACTTGGGATTTATTCTACCAAAACACACACACACACACACACGGTTCTTTTGCAAAGAAAATAACATAATTTTCAGCACAGAAAAAGCTGCTTCCTATGCAGTAAATGCTGTTTCCTGTGCAAATCAGCCACATACAAAATTTGTGCAGAATAAGCCCCAAACTACAAGGATTCATGTCAGTCCAAGATTCTTCTAAGGGTTTCTCCGCATTCAAAAAACATAGTTTTGACCATTTTTTTTAATATTTTCTAATATCCTTTCCATCCCCAGCAAGGAGTCTGAGCAGTGTCTGGCTGCATGTCTGCCACTGGAGAGAAACAGCACCTGCAGTTCTTCCAGACCTCCAATGAGTGCTCTGTAGATCTGGGAGGTTGGTGGCTATTCTTTCTTCTTGGTTGCAGCCAGTCACACCCTGCCACATACCCTTTCCTCAAACATTAAAGAACCACTCTCACCCCTAATCACTAAATAGCTAAAGGAGTATATGCCTATTTGGGGCAAGGCTTTGAGCAAGGTGTTATTGATTATTCCTTCGCACAACATCCTTACAAAGACATATATGTGCCTAATGTCAGAGCATACACAGATGTCATCAACTGAATTTAGTGTTAGGTGCAACAACATTTTTTGTTATAGAATATAATGATACTTCCTCTCAGCAACAGCTGTAGGGTAATTCACTTTGACCCACTCACATTATACATTAGAATATATTTTGGTAAGTTTGACATGAACAAAGAGTTAGAGGGCCATTTTTCACTTCTCTTGACTCTGCATGGGTTGTGTCATTGTCATTGTTGGGAACCAGCTCAATTTTTTGCTATTGCAAGTTTGACCCTCCGGAAGCAGTGTTATAGGACAACACTGCACACTCCAGAGTAATTTCTAATTGAACATTGTCTTTAGCTGATTGCGGAGAGAATAGTTTTTTGGGAGAGGTGTGGTGGGATCCAGGAGGTCTGAGCAATGCACAGGAGACCTTCCCCAAATTATTCTTATTCCTGTTTTAGAAGGAGAGGTATTTGTCTGAAATCTGTAATTCCATTTCCCAAAAGTTTTCTGCTCCTGAGGGAGGGGGGAAACCACTTCTGTTTTTCGGGTTTGTTCTCAAGGTACGTTAGAATATCTTTTAGTGATGTCTGTGAGCTATTTTTGCAAGATAGCAGAGGGTGCTGTACATGCTTTTCTTTCTGTTACATATCTCTCCCCAGTTCCCTGTACTTCCTAATCTTAAAAAAAGAAAAACCTAATGGGAGGACTTTACTTCTAATGTCTTCCCTAGGGTACTGAAGTATAGGAAGCTAAGAGGACTGCACACAAAAAATGATTCTAAAATCATTGTATAGAACACTCAGAAGCACACAATGGCCACCTTGTAAGTTGGTTCTACACAAGAACATTACCCACTGAATCTTGAGAATTTCACCCCCAAAAATAAAAATTGACTTTCCCCAAGAAAGCTATTTTTTAAATAGAAATATTGAAAAAAAAATGCATAAGAAATTGTCAACACAGATCCAACAGAGAAATAATGATCTTCACAAAGGGCAGTAATAGGACCAATGAATGACAATTTCTTCATCTTGATGGAGTCAGACCAATTACATTTTTAAAAGTCTTGCAAGAGCTTCTAAAACTACCTGAAATATAACAGTTCAGAGTTACTACTGAAAGGTTCTTCAAACATTTGTGTAATCTGCTTCCAAAAAAAAAAGAAAAAGAAAGAAAGGACGGAAGGAAGGAAAGGAAAGGAAAGGAAAGGAAAGGAAAGGAAAGGAAAGGAAAGGAAAGGAAAGGAAAGGAATAGGAGAAAGACCTGGCACCTGTGTCTTCCCATGTTCTAGCAGTTTTCTATCTATTGATGTATCCACCTTAGTGGATAGTTGGTTTATTTGTCTTGGGATCTCAGAGTAAAGAGAAATGGAGTGAGAAAGCCAGAGTGATTTCCAGTGTCCTAGTAGAAATCCCTTCCTTCTTCCTACTTACACCCCATCTGCCATCATTCGTTCAGGTCATTCTGTTGTTCACCAACATGCCTGAAAACATGTGAGTAGGACAACCGTTTTCTTTATTTCCAGAACCATCTACATACCTGGCTAATGATTCCCAAGTTGTTTCTTGTAAACTGTATCAGAGACTGCACAGTTAGCCAGAGCTTTAAGTACCAGTCTTAACCAGTTTTTCAATATGACCCAGACAGAGCTAGAACTGGCTTTCAAGACCTGAACCCAAAAAGAAAGACAGAAAGAAAGAAAGAAAGAAAGAAAGAAAGAAAGAGAGAGAGAGAGAGAGAGAGAGAGAGAGAGAGAGAGAGAGAGAGAGAAACAGGCAACTTAGTTGGGTCACTGGTCTGCTCTGACCATGTAGTGCACAGCAATCGATGAGAACTCCACTGGAAGTTGGGAGCTGAGACTAGACAACTTCTGAGCATACATGTACAAAACAGCAGAAGTTGGAAGTGTTTTGGGTTTGTGTATATGTGTGTGTGTGTGTGTGTGTGCATGTGTGTGTATGACAGATCCCAGAATCCTATATTCAGCATGCTCTTACATTCTAGGATCTGCAGCCCATAAAAGTAAAATTTCCAAGCTCTGGACACATCTAATATATACCCTCTCATGAAAAGTGCTGCTTCTGTGCCCATGGGGCAAAGGAAAGATGTTACATAGAAAAGTGAAAAAACATAGACTCATAATATTTAAAAGCATATGCAAAACAGGTCAATATGGCACAGCTTACTAAACAGCCACTTATCAGATTCACCTGTTCATATACAATCTGCATATGTGTGTTTAGAGAAATAACTGATAACATGCATAGACATATTAATACAATACAGTACAATAATATCTATCTATTATGGTCAAGCCTCATAATTGCTTATTTCAAATCCCCGTGGAATAAATTTGTATTCCAAAATGGGTTGGAGTCAGTAAAATATTATAGGAACTGGTCTCTCATTTTCTCTTCACAACTGTGACAAAGACTGAATACAGGACTAAGCCCTGTGACCTAGCCCCAGGGCCCTTCCCCTCCAAGCTCCCTTGGTGAATTTTTCATGGGACCCCGACAATGGTAACTAGCCAATTATACACTCTTTTTCTTTTAGAAGTAACTGTTTCTGAACTTCTCTTTGCTTGATTCCTTAATAACTGGAGTGCTATGTTTAAATCTGCCACGTATTAGTTCTTTTTCCAACTGTGGGGTTTGATTTCACATGCAAATAAAAGAAACATTTGCAGTTATGACCAGTGATGTGGACTCAAGTCCACTGACTCAGACTCAAGTCAGACTTAAGTCACTTCAGTGACTCAATTCGGACTTGACTTGAGAACAAATGATGCACTGATGCAACACATCTTTAGTGACTGACTTGCTGCCCTTGGTTCAGTAACATAATACGTTCATCCAGAAACCTTATAATTTTGAACAATGCTTCCATTCCTTTTTGCCTAATGATCATATGACAATCTGTCTCAAGCCCAAAGTGTGGGTGCATTTCTCAGAGGGGAACAGCAAATATGTTAGGAAATGGGCTTGAGCAGGCTTGAGGTCCACTCAGCAGCCTATTCCCATTGCATATTGGAGGAGCCTTCTAAAATGTTTCCTAAGAGCAGAAAAGACTCACCCCCAGAGTACCGGGTGCAATTTCTCAGAGAGGAACAGCAAGTATGTTAGGCAGTGGGCTTGAGGAGGAAGGATCCTATTGAGGAGGAAGGATTGAAGCTTCAGCAATGGGGAGTAAGAAGGATCCTATTCTCCACTTATGAAGAATTCTCCAACTTCAGAAATGGGAAGTAAGAAGGATCCTATTCAAAACTTCCAAAGCCGCAGATGGCAAACTCTCAAATGTGGAGGGTCGACTCTGCTTTAATTGTTAAAACTGACTTTATTTGACTCTGTCCACAAATTCTGGAATATAGGTTGTGGTATAAAGTTGGCTCCCAGACTTGAAAGTATCTTCAAGGACTTGAGACTTGAAGGTAGAGACTTGAGACTTGAATTGAGACTTGGAGTAAAAGACTTAAATACACCATTGGTTATGACAAATAGTAAGTCAGGAAAGTAAGACCTATAGCTAATTGTTACTCCCAATTAGAGTAGGTCCATCAAATCATGGAACTTATATAGGTGTCAGCCTACTAAGTTTCCACTGATTTAATTGGTCTACTCTGGTTAGGAATAACAATTGGATTTAAACTAAGAATCTGTCTGTTTTTTGTTTTTCCCATGTCCAATATTTGGTCCCTCTAGATCAGTGGTTCTCAACCTGTGGGTCCCCAGATGTTTGTGAACTTCAGCTCCCAGAAGCCCCAGCCACTATGGTCAATGCTCAGGGCTTCTGGGAGCTGAAATTCACAAACATCTGGGGACCCACAGGTTGAGAACCACTGCTCTAGATCGTTATTAGTGCTTGAAAAAAATACCAGAAGCCACTGGCCAATGTAGACAGTGACCTGCACTGCATGGCAGTGGTTTTCTAGGGTTCAAGACACAAAATGTTTTCCAGGGACTGAACCTAGGATCTTTGGCATGCAAAGTATGCATCCTACAACTGAGCTATCACCCTTCCCAAGTAGAAATGGAAGGAAAAATATTCTGTAATAATCTGAGTCAACTTTTATATTATGCTAGCTGAACATTTCTGCAGTGACCACCTAAAAATAATGCTACAAGTACCAGCTCCTTTGCCAACAGCGATACAAGCTTTGTGCACGTGAATTCTGTTGTTCTGAAAATACATGTGTAGGAAATACACGAACAAAATAAAATTAGATGTCCTAAAAAAAGATACTTTCCTCTTGGGTTTCATTTATTCACCTCCCAGAAGTGTTGAAGGGTGTTAATGTATCTGCTAATGTATATTCAGCACTTTTGTTATATTCTAAATATTTTTATTTCTGCCAAATCAAAATTCAGCAACATACATAGTGACTCATGAAAGCCCACCAGTGCTCAAAGAACCAGTGTTAGATTTATAAATGAATATTTACCATATCCCCAGGAATGGAAGAGCCTTTTGTATTTAAATGATATGTGCAAACAAGGATTCCTTTAGCTGGCCATCAGCAGTCTAATAAAATAAATTCTTTGAGGAAGAGAAGATGGGAGGGAAAGAATCAGAGCCTGGAAGTCCCTCACTGGATATGCTAGAGAGGGAATCAAAATTTGCAGTCCAAAAAAGTAACATTTTAAAGCTCTGGAAAAGAGATATATTCATTGCATAGCTTTGAACGGTTACTTTGTTTGGACTACAATACCCACAAATGCCCAGCTGGCATGTAATGTAATCCAGTGCTTATCTCCACCATGTAGGTTGGTTGGGCTAGGGCTTATGGATGTATAAGATGCTTGTAATGTAGTGGTGGAGACAGAACTAAGAGCGGCATTTGTAGCTACTCAACCATATTATTATGTCCATATTATGAGAGAAAATAACAGAATCTAACTGAAAATCAACAAGGCTTTCTTTGGATTGGATTTTAATTTTTTAATTTTCCAAAATCCCTCTCAAGAAAAGGTGTCTTCACTCACTGAGACCCCCCACAGAGAACTAGGTAAAACACCATGAAATTATGCCTCCTGCATGAAACCAAAAAGACCAGCATGTTTAAAAACTCAACAGCAGCAATAACAAAAAAAGGGAGATTTTGTGTGCAAAATTGTGAGGAGGAGGTTTGCACAAAATGCTAACTTAAATCCAACTGTTAGTCCCAATAGGAGTAGGGTCAGGTTAGGAAGCACAATGGCTGCACTTCCTTCCCCAGTACAGCTTGGGAAAATACCCGGCAGCACTGCGGAAGGAAGAGGCGGAACCATTGTGCTCCTTCGATCTTGGAGGCAGCTGGTGCAGAGGGGAGTGTTCCCATCATGCTTCTCTCCAGGCAGAGTCACTGCCAGGATCCCCACAGGATGCTGCTGAGATAAGGTAAGGTGTCTCTGCAAGCCTTGTGAGGTTTGGAGAGAGACTGTGAGGCCTCATGAGGTGAGTCTTATACAGTAAGTCCCAACAGTATGAGAAGTGGCTCCAGCTGCCACTTCTGCTTTGTGGAGGAACCCTGCCACCTTGAAGGAAGAAGTGACCAGATAGTGTGCTCCCCACCATGGATTCAGATGTACAGTACTGAATACATTTGAATTGCAGTGAGTTAAAAGCACAGGTACCAAGCTTGCAAATACAGTGGGCCCAATGTATTTCCCAAAAATGTAACATGAATGGCTTGCACAAACATTAAACTCAAATGACGCAGGCTTCTCTTTAACATACACATACACATTATATACGTTATTATAAAAGAAAAAAAATGTCTCAGTTAATATATCAACCCCCTAGCACAAGGGTGAGGGAAGTACATTTTATGCTCTGAAGCCCCCCAAAGTCTTCCAAAGTCCCTAAACACCGTTTAAAAAATATCAAATTTGGAAGGCAGTTTTTGCCTTCAGTGCCTCCTGCAATATAACATGAACAGGGTTTGCCTCCACAATCCCCATATAACTTTAAATCTGGGGGGTGGGGACCCAAAACAACTGGCCAAAAATCAGTCAAAACAGAAACCATCCACTTCTAGTTGCATTGGACATGCTAGGAAATGAGGTGTTGGAAAATGATACCTCCCCCCATTGTAGCATACGGATCATTCTACTAATTCTGACCAAAATAGTAACACTAACTGTATGGAATAATCTTCTGCCTGATATCACATGTTTTTTTAAAAAATCTTAGTTTTAGGCAAATGTAGAATTATCTATTTTTTACATGCCTTTTTAGTTCAGCTTCACTGTCTGTTTTATAGATATTATAAATGCTGTATCTTAATTTTATGTATTCTTTTATATTATATGGCCAATATTCCAAGAATTGTAGCTATGTAAATGTTTGCAAATGTGACTACAAATAATCTAAGGAATCAACCCCTGAAATCCACTTCAGACCATTTTTGTAATCTCACCAGAGCCTGCTTCCTATGACATCAAAAGGCATCATCTCTAGCTTTTGACCCTAAAATCTCAAGGCATGGGAGAGTCCTGACCTGACAGTCTTATGTGTTCACCAGACATGATTTAAGCAGTGGCTGGATGGCTATCTGTCAGGGATGTTGTAGCTATGTCCTGCCTTTCAGATCCTGAAACAGGACTAAGAGTAGATAATCTCTCAGCTTTGGGGTTCTATGTTGAGATCTGTAAATTAAAAAGAATGCCTTAATTTGTTACAGATGTACCTGGCAAATCAGTACTACACTAAGCACATAGTCCTTAACACCCAACTAATCTGATCTTGTTCCTGCTCCAAAGTGTCTAGGGAAAAAACTGAATGAAAACAGATAGATAGAATAGCCTGGAAGATATTTGTCTTATGTCTCTATAATCTTCGTGAAACTATTCTACACACACACACACACACACACACACACACACACACACAGAGAGAGAGTTTTCAACAATTCTGGACAAGGGATAGAATAGTATTCTGCACAGCAATATTGAGCGGAGAACACTGTAGGTAGTTTATGAGCTTCATTATTTGCCCAGACCCACTGTTCTCAATCTCTGTCTACTATCTAGTTTCTAAAGCGAGTTCTGACATAATCCTTCTAGACTGTGTGTTTTGTTTGTTGCTTTTAAATAACATTTTGACTCAGTTTCTGTGATTTTGCAGAGATGTTATCATTTGGCTCTCAGATCAGTTTTTTTGGCATGATTTCTCTTTTTAAATTGGTATATGTTTGCTGCATTGGTATCCTTGGGATGTCTTTTGGTATATGTTCCTTCCTTCCTTCTTTCCCATGCATTCTGCATTGATGGTGTGCTGTTCATAAACTTTCTAATGCAGTTTTGACTTTATTCATCCTGATCCCTTCCTTTTCTTATAGTTCTTTTACATTTGAGAAATGTCACAGCTCCTAAAATAATGGCTATCTCCTACACTTGTGGGCTATGCATTCCTAGTAAGGCAAGGTGTCCTATCACTTAAAGTGCTTGACATATTGGTGTTTTTTTAATTTCCCATCAAGTCAGACTCAATTTGTGGTAACCTTATTAATGAGAAACATTCAAGAGCCCTAGTTGTCAACATCCCTCCTTAAGTCTTTCAAGTTCAGGTTCCTTTATTGAGTCAATCCATCTGCAACGTAGTCTTCCTCTTTTCCTGTCTATTTGAGCTTTACTGAGAATTATTTTTTCAAAAGAGTCATGTTGTCTCATGATATGTCCAAAGTACAGTGGCTTCAATTTAGTCATTTTGGTTTCTGGTGAGAATTCAGACCTGATTTGCTCTTTGGGTACATTGATTTGTCTTTTTGGCAGTCCAGGGTATCTGTTGTACTCTGTTACAGCACCACATTTCAAATGAGTTGATCCATCCCACCCTCACCCTGTCAGCTTCCTTCACTGTTCAGCTTTCATATTCATATAAATAAATCAGAAATACTATGGTACGGACCACTTTTTCTCTATAGCTTGAGTGAGCTCTATTTGGCACACACTCTATTCTTGGTAATTTATTTCACTCTGACTTTTGTATTCCAGGGGATATCTTTACACATGAGGATCTTACCTAGGTCCTTCACAGCTGCCCTTCCAACTGTTAGTCTTCTTCTGATTTCTGGACTTCCTTTTCACAGCTGAACATGTTAAAAGCTTTAGATCCTTTTGGCCTGAATCCAGTTGTGTCATTAGACACAGAGTTATTCATTGTCCTTTGCTCTTCTCCAGTAACTGGTTGGATGTCTTCCAATCTGGACATCTTATCTTGCAGTTCTTAAATTTTGCTTCATTTTAGATTGTCTCATTATAGGGCTTTCAAGACATTCAGAAGAGTTTACCAATGCCTTCTTCTGTGCAATACCAACAATACTTAAAGTTTACTCCCCTTGTCTCTAAGAAATCCTCTGTCAATGCCATTCCCACTACTGCTGTTGCTGCACAGTAGCTTCCTCTCACTGTGTTGAGCTCTTTGGCACATTTCACTTGCCTCTTCAGCAAAAGTCTGTGTGAGTTCGGACATCCTACTAGTAGCATTCCTTTGATCAGCATAATTTCTCTACTCACAGAACCAGAGATTCCCACCACCATAGACAAGCAGTATTGGTGGCCTTGACAATACATCCATTTATAAATTCCACAGTGCCTGCTGAGTAAGCCTTATTCCACTCTTACCAAACATGTCAGTCCCCTAACAGCTTGTGACTATGAATGCCATCAGATATTTTTATGAGCTGTGAGTTTTGTGAGTAACAGCACTTGTTGATTCTGAGCCTGATTATATTAATATCAATGATAAAAAAATTAGTCTCTACATGTAAAATGGGACAAGCAAATCAAAGGAAATTTCTCTAGTGATTTGCTGTATACATCCATCTTAATCACTCTTCAGTTCCTGCATTCACAAGATTCCTGCATTCCAGTCTTTTGGACTTGCACTCTGTCACCTCACGAGATTGCTATAAGTGCAGGGGCACAAGACAACAAGTGGTTTTTATATCACCAAAATGATTCATTTTGTGTATCTACATGGCTTTCTTACTTGAGCTGTATTTGCTTCTTTTATGCTCAAGGAAAAAACTGAGAAAATTTTCATTGAGGCTTACATGTCTCTACATAATTCAGGACTAGCAAACAATAGAAGCCGAAAGTAGTGAAACTAAAATTCTTTCCCTTCTGTATTAGGTCTACTTCTGGCAATTTGTTTTAAAGAAAAAAAATCTAGGTGCACTGAAAAGTACATGCCAAGGGAGAAAGATTCTATCCCTATAACTGGGACACAGATTTCCAGGGTGCAGGGAATTATATTTCATAGAGGTGCATTCAGTCATGTGAATCCATACACCAGCACTAGGAAAAGGTATACCACAAAACTGTCGTAATGCCTTCTATTCTCTTTGTGACCATGTCTCTTATTCCCTTACTGCTCCTTTGTCCCACAAGGGCCAAACTTCTCTCTCTCTCCTCACCTCTCTCTCTGTTCTTCATGATTGTAACATTCACTGCAACATTAATCCTACATACTTTTCTTAAATCTCTCACTTGCATTCCTTCTACTTTCACTAAATGTGCAAAGCAGCTTCAACTGCGCTGTACAGCTCAGGGTGATAAATAAAGTGGGAGGTCCCCCTGCATTCTTTTCAGTTATACTGTTAACTTGTAGTTAAAGAGATGATTACAGCATCCCAGGTTTGGTTAATCTTGAGAGCCCTATAAAAAACATACTCTGCTTCTTAAGTATGTTCAATGCATAAAATTATATCCTGCTCCTTAAATATTTTGTGTACACTGTCATACAAAATTGTTAATTTGTACCTTTCAAAAGGCAATAGCTTTGCCTCACACTGAATTACAGTTCAAATGACAACCATTTAACAGCGGTAAAGGCCATTATTAGGGTTGTTTCTGACTGCTAAAACAGCCATTGGGAAGAAATGGCTTAACATTAGTAAAGACTGGCGTCAAAGCTTAGCAGGATTTCTGGGATCAAGCACATCCATCTATCCATTCATTCATCACCCCACTTCAGGCTGACAGTAGGCATGCATTTCCCAGGGTTCATTCCTAGTACAAGTATTGCCATCTAGGGGATACTCTGCATATTTTAGAAAGCCTGTTACCCCAAAAGGTGGGGGACCTTGAGGACCTCCAGCAGTGTCAGTGTCAGCAGTGTCTCCATCTTAGAAAGATGGAAAATTATAGCTCAAAGGAGGCCTGCCAGAGGGGGGTAACCACAGGACCTTTTCACCTGTGTGTGCCAGTACTAACTCTAGGACACCAGTTTAGAATCAAAAAGATGTCTTTATTGGAGGAATTCACACACACACACACACACACACACACACACAATTAAGCAGTCTCATGAACCATATAAGACTAGTGAAGGTAAAGGAGAGAAAAGTTGGAGAGCGTGGAGATTTGAGGATGAAGAGGGTGATAGTTACCATTCCTGAAGCAGAAGAAGATTGAGGTGAGATGTCTCAGACTGGGGGGTGCAATCTGAGGCCAGTACAATGAACAGGAATCTGTGGGACCTCACATAGCATATCATACCAATGTGTGTCCAAAGTACTAGAAAAAGTCATGGAATGAGCTAAAGTTTAAATACCCTTTTTCTGCCCTGATGGGAATGTTTAATTGGTCTCTGGCAGAGCTGACAAAGGGATCTGGAAGGCTCCAATTGTCTCTGTGGCAGGTGACAAAGCATTGAGGGAAGTCATGATAGCCTCTTAATGACTGGAAAAGTGAGGAAATAAAAGGACATTTTCCTTGGGAAGAAGTAGCAGGATGTTGGCCTTTTGGATGCTCCTTCTAGTAGCTTCATTTGCTATTGTTCCCTAGACCTGGGTACTTTAGAGTACCATCTAAGGCTCATCAGGTCAAGCTTTCCAACTGATCCTTCTGAACTTATGAACTGCCCATGCTGAGCTTATTTGTCCTAGCTTTGACACTTCCAGTCAGAGTCCTTTCATTTTCACACAGCTTTCAACTGTGCAAGATTTATATTTATTTCATGCCAATTAAACAGTATCTATAGCCAATCATACTGTATCACAGATTGTGGGTGTATGGTATGGTAACATGGTAACGGCATTGTAACAGGCCCTCTCACATGTTGGGTATCAAATTCTTGCATATGGATAATCTGAAATTAGATGGCTGCTGAACATGTTGCTGGATGGAGAGAAATAGCTTGCTTTAGCTGTGGGAGCCACTATCAAAGGTCCATTTTCAACCATTCGTTCACCATATGGTCCTGTAAAAATGCCGTGAGGCAAGATACCAAGTAGAAGAGCATTGTGCTAAAAAACTAAAAACCTCAAAACGGAAGTTACCTACACAGGATCAAATGGAACAAATCTGAAAAGTAACAAAATGTTCATAGGCAGCCATTATTATAATGTCTGAGAAATAATATCTGTGGTAGAAACTTTTCTGGAAGGCCCAAGATTTTCTAAGATTACATTTATTTAAGCCTGTTTTTGCTTCTGTATTTCATCAGAAATTGTCTCTTTCTCCTCTTTACATTGCTAAACTTATAACTTAACATCTCTCTCTCTCTCTCTCTCTCATACACACACACTTGCATGCACAAACACAGACAACATTAGAAACAAAAATTCGGCTTTGATTTCAGATAAAGTTTTCTACTTCATATTAGCTTCAGCTAATATCTTCATGATGGGTAGTTCCCTTTCAACTAATTGTTTTATTTTTCAAGTAGTAAAGGTTTGAAGTGAGATGCTATTAATTACAGTTTAATTGGATTTCAGGGTGCTTCAGGCAAGACAATAACAGAGGATCCCCATAAACAGTTCCATCATTTTAGAGCCCTTGATTAAAGAATGAGGAAATGATCGGTCTGGGTGTAGCTGAGATTTGCCTTATGCAGTCTAGATTTAGTGGCTCTGTTGTTGTGTTGTGTGCCTTCAAGTTGTTTCTGATTCATGGTGATCCTAAGGCTAAAAAATCTTGGGTTTTCTTGGCAAGATTTGTTCAGAGGATGGTTTGTCTTTGACTTCCTCCTTCCTTCTTTCTTGACTCTACTGTGTCTTATGTCACTGCTGAGGCTTTGATAGTATTTATGTGGGAAATACAAAACCTGGCATAAAAAGAAAATAAAAAGGAGCCTTTGTGTCACTTCTAAGGATAAATCTGCTGGAGACATCTAACACAAGACATCTTCTGCCCCTTCCTTTTTACACTTACATGCACACAACTGCCTCTTTGAATAGTGTTACAAGAGAACTCAGCCCAGGAAGGATTTGAGACTTACTTGTACTCTTCAACTTCTACCCTGTAGGGGAAATGAAGGGAAAATAATATCAGAATTGGAATTATCTTCTTTATTTAGTATCTTCCTGTCCTTCCCATCTGTTTCCAGAAAGCTACCGTGTTTCCATCACAGTGTTTGACAGGTATTGTGTTCACATGGAAATGGCACACCCTGGGACATATATAAAGGAGCAGGTCAGATATACTCCACTCTATATACTTGTAGTGTGTGTGTTTTACACTTTTAACATCTTGGCTAAAGAATCTACTTCATTCAAGGAAAAAGAAAACAGTGCATCAAAGGCACTGAGACTGTCAGAACAAGAAGAGAACTCCAGAGAGTTAGGGGTAGGTAGAAGCTGTCTAAATTGTCTACATTTACTATTCCTTACAGATTAAATTAAAGCGAGTTGCTCTTGTGAAATTAGAGATAAATGCAAATGGCTGCTTTGCTTCCACATCTCTAGCCAGACATCCTAGTTTGGCAGATAATGTGATCCAGTACTTAGGAATTCCTAATCACAGATTTGTATTTATTTATTTATGAAGCTTTATTAACTGCTTTTACCTGAAGGTTTGAGAGACTTGTACAACAATAAACAAACATGGGCTGGTATCCTGCAGCAATTATGGATGTGTAACCCACCTTAAATCCAGGAAACCATTCTGTGGTGCAATTGAGTGGGCCACTTCAGGATGATGAGGCCAGTTTCCTTCTGTCCCAAGCCATGGTGCAATGAAAAATGACAGTCTGAGGAGTGGAACGGAGGCTGGCCACATCATTCTGAAGCATCCCACTAGACTGCACCACAGAGTTTCATTGCTCAGAGTAGTTCCAAAAGACAGCCACTGATGATGAAGTTTAGCATGATAACTTAAATTCAACCACAGCTGTGCAGAATATGCCATTCAAATAAAAGACACCAAATCTAAGAAATAAGGAAAATGTATCCATCCATATTTTAAGACAATCTCTCACTTTGAGATTCCTCACCCTCACCCTGAGAACTACTAAAGAGGATCCAAGCCCTGAGACTTAGGGCCAGGTCCTGAGATCTGGGCATTCTAGTGAGCAACCATAGGAAATGACCTTTCAAATGTTAATCTGCTAAAGGATGTTTATAGCACAGGATGATTTGCATCTTAGACTCTAGCTACCCAATCAGCAATATTTTAGAGGGCAGCTCTTGCTGACCTGGTCCACCTCATACTGAAGATGGAAAATAGTATCTTTGAATATACAAAGAACAAGTATTTTTTTTTTTTAAAAAAAAAACTTTTTTGCCTACAGCACATCATAAAGAAGGTAGAATGCAACTCTACAAATTCAACAAGAGGTTGCTGTTATGTGCCTTCAAGCTGACGTCAACTCATGGCAACGCCACCAGAGGTTTTTCTTAGAAAGATTTATTCAGAGCATGTTTGCCATTGCCTGCCTTTAAGAGTGATAAAGTGTGACCTGCCCAGAAGTTTTCCATGACTGACTGGGGATTCAAACCCTTCTCTCCTGAAATCCTAGTTGAACACTCAAACTACTACACCACACTGGCTCTCAGCAAGGGTACAATATAATCTTTCCATCAGAAGTTCTGTTTTCCTCAATACTGGGTTATTTATTTTTTCTTGAACTCTGTGCTGGGAATTTTGCCCAGTACAGCACTCTAGACTTAATGTATTTTGAGATTTGCTAAAAATTGTCAGTCTCAGTCAGCCAAAGGGGGGGAAAAGTGGCTAAAAACTTAACCTAGCAAGGTATTATCAATCCACTAAGAAAGGTAATATGGTAATTCTGTGGAAAATAATGCAAATCCTGAAAAGGTTATTTTATTGATTATTCAAGGCTAACTTTTTGCTGTGGTACAGAATATTATCATTCTCTCATCTTTCTACAGGCTCAGATTTTTAGTATATTTTTCAGTTTGAAATTCCTTGTACCCAAATATTAACATATAGCCTGCAGTCATTATTCTACTATCTTTGGTAGGACAGTTCCATAGCAGAGCGGGATATGGCATGTGATAAATACTGGCTATTTTCTTTAAAATTGTGCTGGAGCTTTTATTTTAATGAATTCATCTCATTATCCAAAGAACTATAGATTCTGGGAAATCATTTGTAAAATTTTTGTTGTAATGGTAATATGAAAAACAATTTAACCCCACAAATATATTCATATATTTATAAAACATCTCACATGTTTCTAAAATATCCCATTTTCAAAAGTAATCTGACTTTTACTTTAAAAAAAGGATCTGTAGAATTTGAGTCTCTTGTTATATTAGGACTAGTTTGCTTTTTGTTTGATGAGTTTTCCTCTTTCAAAAATGGCAGTCATTAATCATATGCTTAGAATCCTTGCTGCCGCCCTCAGGAAATTTCAGACTATCTGAGCACTATACTTCGGAGCATCTGTAGATTGTTCAAAATATCAGGGTCACCATGATATAGCTGTATGCAAAATGTAATTATCTTCCTTCAATCTTGCTAACACTTCAAATCATATATTGCATCACATTCTAATGACCTCTGAAGTGACCCTATGCAAGTAAAAGCTTAAATTTATGAAGGAGGGCTTTTCACCAAAGAAAATTAGATGACTTTTTAAAATGTTTCTGCACTCCTTGGTGTTTTATAAGCTGCCATTTTAGCTCTTGCAGTGTGGCAACAGCTAAAATTACTTCAGTATCTTTTAGGAATGGAAAGAAGGTCTCAGAAGCAGCATTTATGCACCTGTTGTGAAAGAATGTACATCTTACCTAGATCATTCTGCAGACCTCATCAAGTGTTTCCAAGAAATAAAGTACTTGTAAAAGAGTACACAAAAACCAATGTGAGTATTTTTACAACAAGCCAAAAAAATTCATAATTTTGAAAAACAAGCACAAAGACACATTAGTCCATGAGGAAAAGTTGTATATTTTAGCTAAATTGTACCCTCTCAAAAAACCCACAATAGGTGAAATGTTAAAAATGTATGTGAATTTCAATGCAGGAAGAAAGCACACAGCTTCACAATCAAATAAGAAGTATGGATGGGAAGAAAATGGAGGAAAATGTGTAATGTGCACATTACATGCAGTACTTTATAACACATCTGTGCATTGCCCTGGAGTGCACATACATTTTGTCATTTTTAAAGTCTCAGGTCATGAAATTTGGAAGTCTGCACAGAGTGGGAGAAAATCTATAGAACTAGAACTCTGAAGAAAGCAATTGCATAGGGACGAGGGGGCTCCTGGCGGCAATTTGGGCGGAGGTACTGCCATTCCTTGCCAGCCCCCCGTGCAACATAGCCCCACCCCATGTGACGTAGCCTCACCACTGCATGACATAACCCCACCTACCTCCTCTATGTCACCGCATGACATAGCCCCACCTACCTCTGCCCTTCCTCTGCGCACCCCAAGTTACACCACTGGAAGAAAGAAAATATTTTAAAGTAAAATACTTAATTATTTTAAGTAGTTGGAGAATTTTGCTTACTGGCAATCCAAGTGGGTTGCTCTTGCCAACATGTGCAAAAATTAAAATGGAATGTCTAGGTCTCAGCATAATCCAAATTCAAGTCCTTGTCATGTCATTAAGGTGAGGCAGCCAAAGGTTGGGAAGGGCTCTAGAATAGCTTCTAGGTCAGCTGGTTATAGACACAGGCATGAGGACAATGCAGGTAATCTACACACAATTTGAGTCAAATCTCACTAAACTGGGAAATATGGCAACTCAGAGCTATGGAGAAAAAGGAAAGCATTTTTAATGGCTGAGAAGACAGCAAAATATGTCCAGCAGCTGCATGAAATGAACCTCTGGGAGGTTTCTTTCAAGACCTGCAGTGCTGCTGCCAGGACTTGTAGAGCAAAAAGAGTCATGTAAGTTGATGACATTAAATAAATAAGAAAGAAAGAAAGAAAGAAAGAAAGAAAGAAAGAAAGAAAGAATCACAATGTTCACACTCCCTGCCTGCCTTGCTCACAATGGCACAATGGCCTCAACTAAACAAATCAGCCCTCTCTGCCCTCCTTCCTTTCCCCTCACTCCTTGACTTTTTGATATTGCAAACATGCAACACATATATAAACACCTTTTGTACTGAGCCAGAGAGCCATGGAATCAGCTGGGAATGGACTGAGATGAGCATCCTGGCTTTAATGCCATGTTGGGTAGAAAAATCAAACTGGTTCTTTTTCCATAGAAGACCTAGAGAAGCATAGCAATTCCCTGAGACTTTAGCCAGAGCCTCTGAAACCTGACAAGCCTATCCCAAAATTCAACATTATCCCAGTTCATTCCACTGTTTGGTACATCTGGGATCCATGCTGCTCAGTAACTACTGTTAACTGCTCCTTTTATAGACGACTGTGTGTCCTACTCCAAACTTAGAAACGTTACTTTGGAGTACAGCTCCCAGAATTCCCAGGCAGCATGGTGAGCAGGCATGTCAGCTTTGGGATTATGGGAGTTATAGAGCAGAAAATGCCTAAGTACTGGTTCTAGTATACAGGAGAACAGTCTTCTAATGTGAAGGAGTATATTAAGAATAGTCCTCTGTTGCAAGGCACCTTCTGTTTGAAAATGCTTTCTGTTCCAAGTCTACTAACAATAAAAGTAGCATAGGGTCTCTGGCAATTAGTATAGGCCAGTAACTGATCACCTGTTCACAGCCTTCTCCATTATGGCAAATTATAATGATGATTACTAGAGTTCTATCTATGCATATAAATTAGCACATGCAAATTTTAACTACCCTTGAGTGCTCTCTCTCTCCCCTCCCCCCCCCCCCCCCCCCCTCTCTCTCTCTCTCTTTTGGTCAAGATATTTGTTGGGATGCAGACATATCACTCTGTCCCATCACACATTAATTCATACTTCAGGTATTCACAGGAAAGAAAATAACATCATTTCTTTTTCTTGTCCAGGAAATGGAAAAAGAAATAGTTGTCCCTATGAAGGAACTAATAAAAGAGGGAAAAATCTCAAGTACAAAAATTCATATCATATAAGACCATAACAAATAAAGATATCCTCAAAAATGATAGAAATGGTATGTAATATTTCAAAAAATGTTAATACCCACAACCCATGCAGTTAATAAGTAAACCAGGATTGTTATTTGTTGACTGTCATCAAATCAACTTCAAGTTATGGTGACCCTATGAATGAGAGACTTCCAGATCATCTTATCATCAACAGCCCTACTCAGGTCTTGCAGACTCAGGGCTGTGGCTTCTTTGATGGATCTATCCATCTGTAACACAGTTGTCCTCTTTTCCTGTAGCCTTCTACCTTATCATGAGGCTCCTCAATATCAGTATGGTTTGGATGGGCACCATATCTAATTGGCATCATATTTAACTGGCAACACACTGTAATTGGTACTAATATCAAAATCAAGCCTGAGAGGTGACTGAGAAGTCAAAACAAGTGAGGGAAAAAATCTGACTGTAAATGTGAGAAAAAGAGGCTAAACACCCTTTAGATGAGATTAAGTCATTTGCCAGGCAGTAGCTGTTGTTCCTGTGGATGATTGGCTTAAGTAGAAGCTGAATGTCTTTCCAGGGAACACAACTGGGGAAAGCCCACCAGGACACTGATTGACAGATACTCATCCCCTGTGCACCTAGACCTCTTTCCTCACAGCACCCACAATACAGAGCTATTACAATAGTCATCATGTCTTTGTCATCCAAACACTGCAAACATTAGTGGGTTGATAATCCATTGTCTGTGTTGCAACTCCCATTGTTCCACACTTGAAACTGCATATACATTCCACTGCCACACGCACCCAGTGCAGTCTCTCAAAGGTCTACTGGTCACTCTGTCCATCTGGCTTGCAAATGAGAACTGTCCTTAGGTCCTACCTAAGCCAAAATACATTTTTGCTCTTCTGGACTGGTAATTATAAATCGCCCAAAAACTCTCAGCCTCTCTATCCATAATTTTTAACTCTCTTTATCCTTCAGCTGGCTTTTGTGTGAATGTTCGACTGTGCGTATCTTGTGTGCACACATGAGTAAATTCCCCTCAAGAAAAGCACATTTTTAGCTTACTTTTGAATCTTTGCCCGGTTCTTTTCCTGTATGAGCCCGTAAGCATTGGTAGAAAGGTCTCATTAAGTTAACCCCCTCTCGCAAGCCTCCTCTTTGAGCTAATTCATTTCCATTTTTGCAAGAGGTATCTGGAATTGTGGGGTGGCCCTTGTGGCACCTACGTTTTGGGGTAACAATCAAACATTCTTGTCTTTTCTATTGAGTCTTGTCTTCTCATGATGTGGCCAAAGAGAAACAGTGTCAGTTTAGTCCTCTTGCTTCCTAGGGAGAGGTCAGACTTGATTTGCTCTAGGACGCATTCATTTGTCTGGTATCTGTAGAACTCGTCTCCAGCACCACATTTCAAATGAGTTGAATTTCTTTCTTGCAGCTTCTTCACTATCCAGCTTTCACAACCATACATAGAAACTGGAAATACAATAGCATGGACAATCCTAACTTTAATATTCAAGGATATATCTTTACACTTCAAGATCTTGTCTAGTTATTTCATAGTTGTCCGTCCAAGTCCCATTGGTATACATACTGAATGTTTCCAAACTGTGGGCCATTCTTTTGTTTTCCATATTTGTTGACAGATTTTACTTAGAAGGGGTGGATTCTGTCTCCATAGCTTGAAAAAGTTCTATTGGTATACCATCTGTTCCTGGTGCTTTATTTCTGCTCTGAGTGCACTGTTATACCCCTGAAGCATCCCCAAAAGCCATGTCCTGAGAATCCTAATTATTTTATATAAAATATAAGTGAGCCATGGAGAGATGCTGGAAAGACATGTAAACAGGAGATTTCTATTTCATCCTAGGGTATCTGGCAATTTGGCTAAAAACTTGAAAGGAGTTTCTGCAGCCATCAGGACCGTTACTCTCTGAGACAAAATAAACAATGCAAGCAGGCTGGAATTTGACACCTAAAGGCATGCATGCAATTCTGGAGAGATACTGATCTGATCTGGCAGGAACTGGCTGGATGTTTTGTGTGTATGTTCTCTTTGAACATAAAGAAAATGATCCATCTTAATAAATCTGCTGCCATATGGTTTCACAGGACATTGGTCAACACTATATCTAGACACGGTTTCTGATTTTTGTCGGAGTTAGAGAGATTCTTTTTGGAGAGTAAGAAGTTCCCTCAGATTTGCAATACAATGGAGCTAGCTTAAAGTGGGGGGCTGAGATGTTTTCTCCCAGCTGAAGGCTTCTGGATTGGTATCGTATTTCATCAATTAAGAAAATTAAGAAAGAGAAAGAGAGAGACAGAAAGAGTTTGATGAAACTCTTTCTGTCTCTCTCTTTCTCTTTCTTAATTTTCATCTCTTGCTAACTTTAAAGTCTTGTATGTTTGATTGTAGGGTGTGAAGCTGAGTGATTGTAAGAACTTTAAATTTTTATGCTTGTTGTAGTGAGTGTAGTTAATTGATTGTAGGAATTTTTACATTTATATTAATAAAATACTTAGATTTGAACAGTTGGTGTGATTTTGACAGGACCTGACCTGGTATACATTGGGTTTACAATCCTTTAATTACTCTGTCCTCTTTGCATGTCTAAAGCAGCGCTGAGCTAATTTTTCCTCACAAGAGACAATTTTGACAGCTTTGGGAATCCTTTTAAAGGAAGCCCTTGTATCACAAACAGATTGGTGGAGTCCTAAGCAAACAGGGTAACAGCACCTTCCGCTTCACTTTCTGAAACTCTTCAAATGGTTCTTTGAATAAACTTGTCATAGGTTGTTGTGGGTTTTCTGGGCTTTGAAGCCGTGTTCTATTAGTATTTTCTCCTGACGTTTCACCTGCATCTCTGACTGGCATCTTCAGAGAATCTGGTGGCATGGAAGTGAGACAGAGTACTTTCATCTCTTTCATTTAGTACTTTAGTGTATTGTTTCCATCAGCTTTACTTGATCATGTAACATGTTCCCCTGTTACTTCTGTTATAACTTCCACTCTTGGTTTAAATTTCTCTTTGATTCCTTGGGTCTTGGTCTCTTATTTCTCATTCTTTGTTGTCAACTCCTGTTTTTCTGCATTGATTATTATAATACTCTTTATCCCTGTATACAAGTCGCTGAACAGTTGCATTCAGAGTTCTAACTCTGTTTCCAGTCATGTAGGGACGGGGGGCAGGGGGACAATTTGCCCCAGGTGGCAATGTTGTTGTTTTTTCCATATAGATTTATTGAATTTTGTTCAACAGAGCAATGCAAGAAAAAAGAAAATAAGAAAACAAACAAGGATAAATATTGATAAGAGAGATGAAAGAATATAGAACTTATAATCCATTTAATTGCATGATGTAAACATAAATGCACTTCAGGCGTAATTGGTAGTGTTTCACAATGATAAATAACTACTTTTCCATGATAACACAAAATGTTCTTCTGCACTGTCAGTTTCAGAACACAGACATTACTCCATCCTCAATCTCTTTCAAAATTGTATCAACATGACAGTATTACACGTTTTGAAATTCCCTAGTGCATTAACCTGCATATAGGTGGAATAACCTTCTCTAACATATAGAGTCTAACTCAACTAAGCCTTACCTGAACAAATAGTTTAGTAAAATTTACAGACTTGTAGTTAACAAAAAATCAGTTGTTGATTAACTAACATTTTATAAAAAGGCCCTCCCCCTCTGATGACAAAACAGCATAGTACTTAACTTATCAGTCCCCCTCCAAACTAGGAAATGAGACTAGATAAATAAATGTCTGAATAAATATGTATATACATCTGCAACAACACTTGAGTAAGCATATATATACACATATACACACACACACATACATTTACAGATACACACACGTATGTAGGTATACATATCTACCTATATACTAGTCATATCCACTTTCCACATATACATATTTGTTATCAGAGTGTATACAAAAAATTCCCAGTCTCTTATTTACATAGTAGCCACCTTCATGAATAGTTTACTATAACCCCTCTCTGAACCCCAATTTCTAGACTTCCAACTTTGAATCTCTTATTATGTAATATCTCAGACATATTTTCCTCTTGATCCATTAATCAATCCCAGTTTTAGTATTTAGATACTCCAAAATTGGTTGCCAAGTTTTTAAGAATTTATCATCTGGTTTATTCTCTATCATACAAGTAAGTTTTTCTATCCCCGCAATTTCAGCCAATTTTTCTACCCATTCTGACTCAGGTGGTATCAACTCTTTTTTCCAGTATCCGGCAAGGATAATTCTTGCCCTCAGGTGGCAATATTTTGTGGGCATCCTGGCCCATAGCCATGCCCCCGTATACCCTGGCCATGCCCCCCCACTCCCTGGCCACGGCCCCACCTGCCCTGGCCATGCCCCCACACACTGCAGCCATGCCCCCCACCAGCAGCCATGCCCCCATGCCGTGGCCATGCCCCTCATGCTGTAGCCCCGCCTCTCCTGCCCCCCCTCCACACACTCCAAGCTCTGCCACTGTCTGTTTCTGTCACCTTTACTTTTGCTTCTCATATATCCTTAACAGCTTGAAGAGTTTCATCTGTCATTCTGTCAGGCTTCTCTTTCTTTTTGGCTACAATCCCACCATAGCAGAAAGGCAGTGCCATTGGTGGGAAACCTAGACAGATAACCAAAAAATGCAGGCCTGCAAGGAATTCCAAGAACTCATAACATGACTTACAAAAACACTACTAGAAAACAACTACATGTAGACCTACTGTACTGAAATAAGACGCAGAAAGAAACCAGGTCTATATGTATCCAGTCTATGCATGATGACTTAGTCTATGTATCATGGCAAGATGACAAGCTCTGGGAGCTTATAGTCATTTCATTGGTCCTCTTCAGTGGAGTTACTTTCAATAATCCACATTTTTCTAATAGCTAAAAATATAGAAGATACAAGCCATACAAACAGTTTATTTATCATGGTTTACTTGTTATCTGTATATGCTACTGGTATTAATATTGTTTGAAATGTATTCTGTTTTCTTTTTTTGTCTGGAGCGTGTTTATTCATTTATTTTGGTCTTGTTTGATATATGTCCCTACAGAGATGGCACTCATATCTGCTTCCATGCACAGTCCATGAAAATGAAATGAAAACTCACTAAATGAAAGAAGCAGCCACTCAGGTCCTGGGTAGTATAGGACGTACTCGTAGAATGCTGAAGGTAGCAGACAGCAGGCTATGAGCCAAAGCAGTGCCTGATGCTGAGGCCACTGGTGAATGCTGAGCAACCCTTTCCTTTGAGGTCTGGGGCATTGCTAACATGTGTAATCATCCCTGGGTGAACCTGGTTTTACAGTGGCTGAAGACATTTTGCCACTGTGTCAAGCTTCCAATTACCCGAATAGATATTTGATGATATTTTGAGACTTTTCATTCCACAGCATGTTCTACTGGTTTGAGCTATATTCATGTTCCAGTCAAAAGAAAGCCACTGAGGTCATGAGAGCTTTAAAAACACTCTGTTCTTTGGTTTGAACTTCTCCCTTTTGTTATACTTAGGTGGTATCTTTCCCTCTTGCTCTCTCACTTGTTTTATAACCTTGATAAATTCACCTTGAAGTCTACTTTTTGTGATTCTCACATGCAAGACGCTGCCAGCACAATTTCTCTGTTAGGAGTTCTTTTAAACAAATGATGGTTAGATATAATCGTTTATCTCACCTTTCTTTTTCTTTCAAGTTTTATTAAAATATAATTTCAATTAGCATACCTTTTCCTAAATTTTGAGGACATTGCATTCTACATATTTTAAAGAGTGACACAATTGAAAAAAAAAGACACCTCCAAACGTTATGAAGCTGACTCAGAGTAAGCTAAGATTTAATCTGAAGGGTAGAATTTGAAGGATACAGGACTTTTAACCTTGGCAGTAGCACATTGTAAGCAGACTTGTTCTGGTAACTTGTAATCACAAGAGAATTATATTTAGCACACAAGAATCAAAATGTACCCAGGGATCAATGTTGAGAATTAGCAAACATAGCTGATAAATTCCATACCTTCCAATATTTCAGAGATGAAAACAAGGACACACACATGGCCACGAAACCTCAAAGCGTGGTCAAGATGGCAAAAGTTATTAACGAGGAAGAGAAGATAAATTAGGAGAGGCTATAGCAGTTTGCTTTTGCCTGAATTTACAGGGAAGGATGATATCCCACCTTTTCTCTGCTCTTTGCTGAGTTGAGTGTAAACTGCTCTTGCATTTTGAAATCAGTTTGCAGTAACTGAAGTAAATAGAGCACAAAGAGGAAAAGTGGGATGAGGAAAGAGAAATGGGGAGCTTTAAAGCAGCTGAAAAAGTGGAGTGATGGATGATTAAACCAAGACTTTCTCTGCCAAATTGGGACAGTCAGAGGATATGAAGTTCTACTAGAGAACTGATTTGTGCAAAGAGTGGACAATTATACGTGGAGCAAGCATATATAGTAGCACAGAAGTGAACATGCGCACACACACACACACACACACACACACACACTGAATTAAACTTCACTGTGGGAGATTAACAGAGAATGCTCATAGTTTCAAGGAAAGGGTCCAAATATTCTGGAATGGAATGAGCGTAAGATCTTAGGGAGCAACTGGAGATTAGAAACAGCAACTCTCAGTTCTGAGATGTATAGGAGAGGTAGATGAGAGGAGGAAGGAGAAGAAGAAAGGATGAGAGCAAAATGAAATGGTTTTGCAGTGGTTTGAGCTCAAACTGTGCAGTGACTGCTTCCCCAAATATAGTCTGAAGCAACAGAGACAGCTAAACTCAGTTTACACTTTCAACAGCTAGTAAGAAGAAAAGTAGAACAAAAATTATTAGCCTGTAGTCACACAAGTACTCAGATAGAAAAGTGGTTAAAAAAATAGTTAGCTACCATTTGCATTGTAATAGTTTCCTGAAGATAAGATAGGGTCAAGAAGAGTTTTCACCTTTACTCTTTTTGTCTGGCATCCTCATATCTGAAAAAGGAGTAACGGTTCCATGCTCTGGGATCAAAGGTAAGTTACCTTAGGTCTTGTCAAATTCTTCTTGAAGACATAATTAGAGCATGGTGAAAACTATTCATAGATGCAGCAGAAAAGACAAATAGCATTGAAAAAGGCCAGGAGGTTTCACTTCAGGAGAAATGAGTCTCAGGATAGCTGAACTTTACTTCATTTTCATACATTGAAGCAAGAATGCTAGATTTGCTCCCACTCCTGAACTGGAACTAAAGTGGGGGAGAGATTTAATTGTTATCAACTGAAATCTGCTTATTCTTAGCTTCCATTCCAAGGAGGCAATTTTACACATTCACACAAGGGTGGCAAAAGATTTACCTCTATTCATGATGGGCCGGATTGGGGCTCAATATACTTACAGCAGTGTAAATGAAGAAAGTCAAGTGTAACTATGTGCTGGATATTTCACCCAGAATGTAATTTAGCCATCAAAGTGCTAAGACTGGCATGCTTTCAGGAGGAAGACTAAAAAGACTCTTCATTAAAGTCCAGGGAAATACAATAATTTCAATAAGATTTACATCTTATTGGAGAAGGAAGTGGAGAAGGAATGGTTATTTGGAAGGTGAGGACAGCAGTTAAATAAGAGTTGTACTGTCAAAGTTTGCCCTGCACTAGTGAAACTATAGATTTGATAATCAGAAGAATAATGAAAAAATGTTCATCCCTACAATAACCTTACAGACTGTCATGAGCATTTTGAACTATTATAGCCAACGCAGAAGTCTATTGCACACTGGATTTCTCAGTCCTGGGCTTTTCCTCTGCATCTGGTGGCACCAGTCTTCCCAGTGGTATCATTCAGCCAGTTTGCACCAGTTCACCTGAACCAATTGTTAAAAATTTGTTGGAGTGAACCGTTTGTTATGGGGACAGAAAACAAAAAGTTTCACTGTGCCCTTCCTCTCTGATTGGTGCATACAGTCAGCCCTCCACATTTGCAGGTTTCACTTTTGCAGATTTGATTATTCACAGATTATTTTCTGTCACCTCTGCTGCCTTCCTATGCTATTTTTAATAGGGACTGCAAGCTTGATGAGACAGAAACTGCAAACGAGGCTTTTAAGTCCCTATTAAAAATTGTGTGGGCCAGCAGGGGAGGTGGCAGTAAGCCTCACTAGCCACCCACTTCTGCCTTGTGAATGCACCCTGATGCCTCAAAGAAATCCATGGTGGGTTGAATACGGTGATCATACCTTTTTGTGTGTTAAATATACCTTTTTGTGTGCTAAATATGGTTTGAGAGGGCCTAGAGTTGTTCACAGTTTTTCCACTTTCACAGGGGTCCTGTGCCCATAACCGTAGTTACATGAATGTGGAAGGATGACTGTACTTTGATTCATTCTTTTATTTATTTATTTTTATTAAAATCTTCAATATTTATAAATACACAGCAATGTTTGATTTACAGTTTTTCCTAATTCATCTTAACGGCCCTCTCTGGCAACAGCAAGAAGGGAAAAGCTTCCCGAGCCAGCCCTGGCTCTGCTGCAGTGGTAGAGGGACGGCTAAAGAAGAGGAAAAAATGGAGTGAGTTGCCACATCACAGAAAGCCTCATCAAGGAGAGAAAGGTAGGCAGGAAAGAAGAAAGCAGGGAGAAAGAGGGAGAATGGCAGAGAAAGAGAGAGAAAGGGACATCAGGAGCATGCCTGGCCCTGATTCTCTCACCTCCCTTCTGCTTCAGATAAGCACACACCCACACATATTCCTCCAATGACAACTCATACAACAATTGGAAAAAAAATTAACAGGTACATGTTTTGGCCAAAAAAAAAAATGGAACCAGCTGTTAAATATTTTGAACACCACCACTGAGTCGTTCAAGTTAAACCACAAGCTTCTCAAGGAATCAGAACACCTGGATCCCAAACATGCATGCATAGTTGAGTTGGGATGTCACAAGGATGAGCAGACTGTTCAAATTTTGGCCTGCTTTAGGGTCTGAAAGGGGGAAAAAATCAGTTCCTTTTCTTGGTTCAGATTTTGTGCTTCAAACACCAGCAAAGTAACACAGAGAGAGAGAGAAAGAGAGAGAATTCCTCGTGTACTCAGTTTAGGCTCCTGACCTTCCCATAACTTCAACTTAAGCTTGATCGGTTGATTAGTGACCACTGAAATCTCACTGCTTTCCCTGTCATGCTGGTCCACAATGTGAGTTTAATTAAAGAACATTGAACAATTCCTATTCGTTTTCGGAATACATCTTCAAAGCAAGTACTAGAGTGTGTTTTCCCCTTATTATTTCTCTTATAATCCTGAGCATTACAAATTCAGTACCCCAGAAGAAAAACAATTACTGCTCTTGGACCTAAAATGCCACAAAAATGCTCCTACTGCCTCCAGAGTGGCTTGAGGGTTTTTGTGGGTAGGTAGGGTGAATCCTTCTGAAGTCTCAGGAAGCTAATACCTCCCACAGTTGCCTACCCATTGGTTAAAAGAACCATATTGGGAGAAAGGCAAGATGTACATGAAATAATAAATAAACCACTGTACAATTGCTATGGGGTGTACGCAAATGCATTAAAACCTGTGTGGTACTACACATACATGCTTACTTGCTGATTCTATATATCTGTACCATCTAGTCATCAAACATATCATAGTGGTATGGGCAGCAGAATCTATGTTGCCATGAAGACTGTTTTATATATACTAATACATACACTGTTCTTTTTTGTACCTCAGTGGTATCATAATATAGTTCCTCATTAGAGGAGACACTGAGGAATGCTATTCTTCAGAGTTGTATTTTGAAATGAAGAACACCAGATGAAAATCAGAGCTTATAACATTAGTTTTTAAAAAGAAGTTAATTGCAGTTATAGTTCTAAATCCTGGAAAGAAGTCAATTATCATTATAGTTACATTAAAAAAAAAACCCACAACTTTCTGCTTTTCCGTTTTGTAAAATTAGCATTAATTTTATTCAAATTTTTAAAAGAAAAATCTGAACACTTCAAACCCCTTCATCATTGTGCCTACATTCACAACAAAGCAAGAGATACATATGTCAGGTCTTTTCACCCTTTAGTGAGGCAACACCTCTCTGACTTATTTCACCACCCTTTCATTATTACAGTTGTAATGCCAGCCAGCATTTCCCATCTAGTAGACTGGGGTTATGATTACTAGACAGTCTCATCTAGTAGAATTAAATAGGAAATCTCTTTCAGAGAGGAAAATAGATGTTAAAATATGCCAATGTCTGAGACAAAAGAATGCCCAAGATATGTCACTGTGAAGATATACTGAAAATCTACAGTGTGCTTCAGACAACAACTTTGTTATTGTATTCCTATCATATCATAATGTTTCACCAGACCTTTTCTTTCATTTGTCAGTGCAAAGTCAACAGTAAGATGACTCTAATTAAACTTATTTGTGTTGTGCTCTCTCTCTGCTCGGTGGCTAGAAATCTTATTTTAGTCATCCTTCTCTGCTACTGTATTTGTACCATCAAATTAGTATTTCTCCCTTTCTCACTTCATCCCTGCCCCTTGTTTGCTAGGTCATGCATGTGGAAGAAAATTGACTATTTCTATTTGAATCAGAGATTAGAAAAGTTAAAGTTTTGGACTACATCCCCCAGAAGCCCCCATTGGCCAAACTGGGGCTTTTGGAAGTTACTACCCAAAAAAACCCAACATCTCCAAGATCTGATTTAAGCATGGGACTGGTTAATGAACCATTCATACTAGTCCAACATAGGAAGCCATAGTAGAGGTTGTGATTCCACTCAGAAATAAAGAGATGCAAATACATTTTGAGCTTGCCACTTTATCCACTTACAGCCAGAAAAAGGAACTACAATGACCAAGTTTTGCTGGCATTCATTAATAAACAGTGAACCTCACTCAGCTTTTAGTTCATCACATACCTTTCCTCTAGCCATCTGTCCCATTGTGATATTAGAGGATGTCTGCCTGGGCCACAGCCCACATGAATCCCCATGACTGAGTGAACCATTTGGGTCCTGAAAGGGGTCTTGTACTCACCCCAAGTCCCAAAGCTATGAACGGCTGGTTCTGGGAACATAATCCAGAAAATAAGAAGTAATTTGTTGGTTTGGGGAAGAGATCTGACTTTCCATTGCAACTGGTATCACTGGTTTTTTTGGCAGCCTAGCCTCATCTGCATTTTCTTGAAAGTAAATCCTACTCAGCAATACTCCTGATGCAAAGCTTTGTAGACTTGCAGTGCAATCCTATCCATGTCTACTCAGAAGCATATCTCAATGTGCTTAATGGGAATTAGGGTCATTTCATACACCATAATTACAGTGCTGCGATTCCACTTTTTCTCCCTTGGTTCCATCCTTTGGAATTCTGGATTTGTAGTTTAAGAAAGGGTGTTTCGAATTATCAGCCAGTGGTCTAGTTACTCATCAAACTGCTAACTCCAGAATTCCATAGGATGTTGTTATGGGAACTTAGAATAGCTTCATAACACTATAATTGTATCGTGTATTCATTCCCAGAAAAGCATGCTTAGGCTTGTAGTCTCAGCCTGCTTGGCAAGTTTCTTTAATCCTTGGAAAATGTTATTTGACCGAAAGAGAAGTTCACATGCCAGCCATGCTTCTGGGATTGTGCCAGGGCTTGCCATTTCTCTGCCAAATGAATGAAGAGAATGCCCTTGGGTCCAATTCAGGAACCTTTTGCTCCATCCCTTTAGCAACTGAGAAACCTTGGAGGAAGGCTCATTCAATGCTAGACTGCTTTTGCATAGTAATGCAAATTGTTGTGCAAGACAGCAAAATTCTCCTCAAAAGCTAGCACTGGGGAAAACTTTTACCTCACCTGTCCTTCAACTGTAGATGAAGAAGGTTGCTTTTTCATAACAAAGGCAACATTTCATGGACTTAGAACTTATCTTCCAGCTTGACACTTAAGCCTTTAATACTACAGGGATTTGTTGGTACAGGCACACAAGAATATAGCCAGGGAGGATGGGGGATTTGGGGGCACTACCCCCTCAGTGAAATTTTTCTTCTGTCCCAATTAAATTTTTCTTCACTCCTCAAATTTCTAGCATTGCAATAACTTCTGTTGATCATCTATTTAAAAAAAAAAATACAGTTTAGACATCCAAAGAAAAAAGCAGGCATACCAAGGGAATGCAAACACATTAAAGAAAGGAGTTCCAGCTATTAATGATTTTCAGTATGTTACTGTCTGGAATATTTGATTTAGGGGACTGAAGGACAATTGCATGTAGTAGGGCAGAAATCTTTTTTGGGGACAGTGCCTTCATTTCCCCATCCCACATAGCTACACCTGTGCTCAGAGGAGCAAAGGGAAGCTAACTCAACTTTTCCTCTTATACTTCTTTCTCTGTCTCAGAGGAAAGACCCTTAAAGTCCAGAGGAGAGACACACTAACGGACAGCTCAAGACAACAGTGCCAAATAGAAAGGAAGTCTACTCAGGGAGAAAAGCTCACTGAAAGAAAACTTCCCAAAGCTTAGAGCAGACACTGAAAAGGATGGTGGTTGACAATTGTCTTTGACCCCGGCTGGTTTCCTCCCTGCTCACTGCACAAAAAACTATTCAGCATTCTGTGCCTCCTTCAGGGTTGTCTGGGCTCTCCCTTCCTTCAGTTCCACCCACGAAAAAATGTTCGGTGTACTTCACAAATTTTGCAAATGTAGGAGAAGCCATGTAGACCCCACCCCCAAACAAGTTTCAGATTTCTTACTGTGGCAGTACTCTTTTTAGACTAATTTTAAAAAGGTACAAAAACATCGATGTGCTATATTTAGAAACCAAAGTGTCTTCAGCAGACCACAAGGTTTAAAACGATGTAGGGGGCAAAGAGGATGACACATGTTCTCTTGATGGTACAGACAAGTAGTCTGCACACTTTCAGCTGAAATTAATCAGGCACTACTCCCAAAACTCTTGAGATTTCTGCAAGCAAGATGGGTGACATTTTTTGTAGTTATTTATAGTTATGTAATGTCAAAACATAACTTGTGACTTGTGGTGACTCTATGAGTGAGAGACTCCCATGAGTTCTAGCCACCAACACCATCACACAGGTCTTACAAAATCATGTTCATGGCTTCTTTGATTGAATCAATGTATCTGCAATCTAGCCTTCCTCTTTTCCTATTACTTCCCACTTTACCATGCATTATTGACTTTTCTAATGAGTCATGTCTTCTCATGATATGGCCAAACCACAATAGTCTCAGTTTAGTCATTGAAAACATAGAGTTGGAAGAGACCACAACAGCCATCAAGTCCAACCTCCGCCATGCAGGAACACACACTCAAAGCACCCCCAGCAGAGCACCTCTGTATAAAAACCTCCAAAGAAGGTGGCTCCACCACACTCTGAGGCAACATAAAATCTCTTTTCCTGTAGTTTGAATCCATTGCTCTACATCCTAGTCTCTGGAGCTGTAGAAAGCAAGCTTGCTTCATCTTCAACATGACATCCCTTCAAATATTTACACATGGCTATCACTTCATCTCTTAACCTTCTTTTCATCAGGCTAAACACACCCAGCTTTCTAAGCTGCTCATCATAGGGCGTGGTTTCCAGACCCTTCACCATTTTGGTCTCCCCCTCATTCTGGCTTCTAGGGAGAGTTCAAGCTTGATTTGTTCTAAGACCCATTCATTTCTCTGTTTAGCAGTCCATGGTTTCCATAGAACTCTCCTCCAGCACCATATATGACATAAGTTGATTCTCTTTCTGTCAGCATTCTTCACTGTCCAGCTTTCATAACCATACACAGAAAGTGAAAACACTATGGCATTGATGATTCCTACCTACAAAAAAACTTTGGTTTCTTTCAGCTAAGGCAATTTTGGGGCCTAAATATTGGTGTGATGGCCAGCTTTCTGCTAAGTTGCAATTACACATGAAGTTTGCTGTTTTGGCTGCTTGCATATCCACATTCAGGCAATGAGTTCATTATTAGAATAAATGATACGTAATTTTATCTAAAAGTATGGCTAAGTTTGCTCTCCATCAGTTGTTTGCATTTATGTGAATATGGAGATATGACTCTACTGATGTGTGGTCCTACAAATGGTGCTGGCCTGCAGCTCTCGTTAGCCCTAGCTAGATTGGCCAATGATGTGGAGTAATGGCTATTACAATTTGACATCCTATCAAGGGCCACAACTTCCACATTCTTATTGCAACAGTACTTCATACCCAATTCCCACAGTTTGACCATGGTGTTCAAACTGTTCATTTCATGGATCACTAGGAAGCTCTCAATAAAACAGAAAATAACCATAATGGATGAACTGAGGTAAAGTGATAACTACTAAGTAGCTTACTCCTAAAGTATGGGAGCATTAATAAAAAAAAAATGGTGAAGAAGTTATGTGATCTTGTTAAGAAAGGGATATGCTTCACTGACTTACAGGTGGGTCACCAGCTCTTTCATGTGACTCAAATGAGAGTCACTTTATATAATTTTAAATAAAAGCAGCGACAGTTGCAGAACGTTAGCACTTATCACACTAAAATTTGTTTGTTCTCTCACTCCCACATATAGAATTTGTTTTTAAGTCTAAAATTTCAAACCCAAGGTGGAGTAGGAATATGCTAGAGATATTTTGAAGTTTTCAATCCTGCTGCTCTACTTTTTTGAGCTGGGCATTCTTCTCTATATTGCTTTCCCTTTCAGAGGAGGAATGCTGCCACATTGCCTTCCAGACCTCAACAGATTACCAAGGCAAGAGGAACGTAGAGTGATTTGCACACTGTCCTCTCTTCAAGTTTCCACGTTTGTCTAGGATAGGAATGGGCAACTGCAGCAGGTCCAGGGCTGATTCTATGCCCCTGGCATGGTCCAGGGACCACACACACAGCCAAGGATGTCAACAATTGAAAAAAATGGGTATGCTTAGAAATCAGGTTTTGAAAACATAGGTCGTAATCCTTTTAATGATAGTTCAAGTCCATCTCATACTGCTGTATTCCACTTTTTCTTTTGTTGCAGTTGTTGTAGTTGTTGCAGAAGTCAAAATGCTTTATTGTTACCAACCCATGGTAACACATGCCTTGATTCTCCTCTTTGGATTACTAGAATCACTCTACATAGCACTTCCTTTGAAAAGTGTTTAGAAACTTCAGTTGGCCCAAAGAGCTTCAGACAGATTGTTAACTAGGGCTGGCTACAGGAAGCCCAAGATTATCTTGTTGCAACAACTCCACTGGCTGCCGATCCATTTCAAGGCACAATTCAGCATGCTGGTGATGATCGGAAAAAGCCATTCATTATTTTGAAGATCAGAAAAAGGGCAGTCTGGTGGAGAAATTGTTAGCCACAAAAACATCATTGAGGACAACATGAGGCCACAAGGATACACATTTCTCATTCCAGGGCTAGTAGAAAGATCCATTTCTCCTGTTGCTACAGAATTAAGGTTACAGAATCTTCCAACTAGTTTCAGCTTTGGCCATGCTGGCTAAGGAAATCCCATAGTGCAGAAAGTAACTTTTCCAAGGTCTGACTCTATTGATTGATTGATTGATTGATTGATTGATTGATTGATTTAGGCCTCTCATGAAATTTTCGAAGTAAGTCTCAATGCAGAGTTTGGAAATTACTTTTTGGAGAATTCCCAGAATCCCCCAGCCATTTCTTTGGTAGGAGGATTTTGAAGTCTGTAGTCCAAAAAGTAACTTTACTCAGCTTGTGCTTAGATGATCATTGAGAGGTGACTCTTCTGATATACAGCATTAGAATGAAAGCTTTGAAAAATCATTTTAAGTAAAAATTGCATTATAAATTAATATGTGATGATTTATGAAAGATGGCATTATGTACAAACTTACCATGCCCTCGCTGATCAGTTGTCCTCTGCTGCACTTTCCCAATGTCATCACTGTAGCAGCAAAAACTGCAAAGAATTCCTAATGTGATTTATAGCTTGCTGCTCTATTTTTATATTCTAAAATATATTTATAGCCAATAATCTGTGCAAATGCTGTTAGTATTATGTCCACAGCACTCTACAACTACTTCTCTTGCTTTATACCTAATAAACTGCCTTACAAACTACTGATGCAAGGATCTTATTTGCCTTAGGAGCAATTTACAGTAATCTAAAATCAAAATTTAAGTGCTTGAGAGTAAGCCTGAGTGACTGAGAGTGCTTTCTTGAGGGTAAGCCTAACTGATTTTTCAGAATAGAACTAGGCATACTACCAAACAAACATTCTGAGGATTGAGTTGCAAAACTCATTCTTGAAATGTTGAGGTTTTACTTAATGACATTTTAAGAAATAGCTATATATTACTTGCTGATTTGTCTGTGGGACACTTTTTTTAGTCAAAGAGTGATCACTTGTTTTCCTGTATGTAAAGCTGACTTGACATCATATTGAATTCACATATAGGCTTAAGTCATAATATTCTATCATTTTTTCTTTAGCTGTGTATAGATAGAAATTAAGAATTGGTTGTTAGAGTAGATTTATTGAATCATTGGTAACCTGGTAAGTCAACACTTCTGATGATTCATTGATTCTCCTCCACATGAGAATGGGATGCAGGACTATGTCTACAATGCCTTATTAGAGGTCAGTAGTGGACATTTTGTTATAGAGAGTGAAGGGCTGGACCTTTTGTGACCCATAGTAAATCATATGGAAAAGATGAGCAATTTCTACATTGGAATTCTGTATTACAATTATAGATTCATAACTTAGAGTTACACATTTGTAGCTGCTCTGTATTCAGTAAAACTATGGGCCTTTCTGCACTACGCTGTTATAGTATCCATTTTCAACATCCTGTGGAATTCTGAAGTTTGTAGTTTACTGAAGCCAAAGAGCTCTCTGGCTGAGAATTCTAAATGGCCCTCCCTAAACTTCAAACCCCAGAATTCCATAGGATGTTGAAAGTAGAATAATAGCAGTGTAGCAGACCCTATGTAATCTTACTGTTAATATACATAAATGACATCCCAGCCCACCTTAAAAGCCAGCAGCTGGATTGTGAGAAGGAGGTATGTTCAGCTTCCAATTAGGGCACATGGAGGATGACATTTCCATCACCATCCCACTAGAAAGGTTGTGATGATCGGAAGTAGGACCCCTGTCAAAAGACATTGCTATACTCTCACCTGCTGATGGGAGAGGAATGAAAACATCTTCCTTCTTGCACCCTGATTGGAAGCCAAACCTCCTTCACTTACTCTGGCTGCTGACTTTTAAGGTGAGCTATTGAGGTTGGGCCAGGACATGGTAGCTGCTTTCCATAACTAGGCAGCTGACCGAGGATATCAGCACATCTGCTTACCTTTTTTCACTTTTGATACTAAAGAGGCTTACACCAATATAGGGACAAGCTGCCAAAATAAAATTTTACATAACTGTTTCATGCAAAAAAAATTGAAGACATTCTCATCTAAGTTTGCGGGTCCCATCAAACTTTCTTGGAGGCCCCTTCGTGCTTCTTAAGGATTGCCCATTCGTTGTTTAGTTGGGTAGACTGATAGACTGAAAATGGATAGCAAAGGAAGAAATAGAATTTCCAAAGTGAAATAAAATTAAGATGTGGAAGTTACCCTTCTTAAGATTATTTTAAAAGCTCAGAATAGTGACCATTTGAAATCTGGTGGACATTGTATTTCAGGGCACAGCTGATAGGATTCCAGAACTCATGTATACTGCACAAGGCTTTTGAAACCTTGACTTTGGGTGGCTGAAGAAAACCTAAAACATCAAAGAGAGAGAAAGAGAGAGAGAGAGAGAGATGTATACATTCCTTAGTACTTATTTCAGTGCATTTCTTCAAATCTCACTTGTATTCTCAATTCATTTTTGATACTGGGTCAGATTTTTTCATCTCTCAAAAGAATTCTAGCGTATTTTGGCACATTTTTTAAAAAAAATAATGCTATGTATTTTGTACATATATTTGTACATTCTCAGTGTACACACTTTTACCATGGACTAAAGTGAGTTCATCTGCATTTTTCAACTGTATTCATTTTTAGCCATTCTTGTTTCTAAAATGTGTGGCGCGGTTTGGGGCATATTTAATTCTTCTGAAATGCACAGGGATCCTCTGCCTGTGAGGGTTTCAAGAATGATGTTTCATTTCATAAAATTTCAGGAACTGTGAAATGGATACTTCTGTCAAGGATTCTGAACCTTTCCAGTCCTTGGAAATGTAGAACAAGAACCACATCAGCTGTGCTCCATTACTACAACCAACTATAGGCTACACATGATGATGATTAAAGAAAAAATTACTGGCAGGAGAAGAAAGACCTGGAAACTCTCATCAGAGCTTCTGAGCTCTAGAGAAATATAGAAGTATGTCTCCTTCAAGATTTTCCCCAATTGATTTGGCTACCTTTTTTTTATTCTCTCCCCCTTATTATGAATCATAAACTTAATATACATTAATATATGCCATATTACAATATTATTACAAGGAAAAAAATTAACAATTGCTTTTTCCACCTGTCCATCCTCCTACTCCCCACCCCACAAACTGCTAACAGAACTATTAGCTAGTCTTGATTGCTTATTGTAATGGGGCAATAAGATTCAGAATTAGTTGGTTCTTTATTCAGTTTGAGAATCAAAATAATTTCTGCCAATTTCCATGTTTCTCAAATCTTTTTATTATCTAATGTTTCATTATAAATTTCAGCCATATGGCTACTCAGTCTTGAATGCCTTGTAACAAACTGATGTAAACCCATCTGCTCCAGGGGACTTAATCCCTTTTAATTCTTCTATCACTCTTTCTATTTCCTCTATTATTATTGAGGAATTTATATAATTTCTCTGATTATCTATTAATTTAGTGTTTATATTTATTTCCTGATCTTTCACTTCTTTCTCTTTATATAACTTTTTCATAAAATGTAGCCATAACCTCTCTTATTTTCTCCTCCTCAGTTATTATTTTCCATTATCCCTTTTTGTTCTGCTAATTGTCCTTCTCCCTCTTTTTTCCCCAGAAATGCATCCCAGCTCTTCATGCTTTTAGCATTCCATGATCTAAATTCATTCCTTACGTACACCTGATTTCTTACTGCTGATGCTTGATCTATTTTTTAATTTCTTCTTTTTTTTCTTTCCCATTCTTTCTTTATTGATATCCTTTCATATTTGTACTATTCCTTCTGCAACTTTTCCACTTCTTTTATTAAGTTTTGCCTATATGAATTTTTATTTTTTAAATTCCAAACTCTATACCTTTACATTTCCCTCTTATTACTGCCTTAAATGTGTCCCAAAAAATATGCTTTTGCATATTTCCAATATCATTTAATTCAAAATAATTATTAATTTCCTTACTAATCTCTTTTCTTCTTTCGTAATAACAATAACAATATATAGTTATTATATTATTATAAGAGTATTATGAAATAATATTTTATTTCCTTCTTTCATAATAACAATTGATTTGGCTTCCTATCCCAGTTTTTTTAATTAGAATTTTTTTAAAAAAAGTTAACATAAACAAATGGAACACACACAAATCAATACATCAAAGACAAAAGAAGAAAGAAGAGAAAAATAATTAAACTAAAAATTACATATGTTCCTACTATTATAAAATGAGAAAACAGAAAAGAGAACATATTTAACCTAAACTAACAAAAACTGACAAAACTAACCAGTAGAAACAAAAGCTACAAAAACTACAGCTAATTAAAAATGTTTCTTGCACTTGTTGTAAACAGCTTCTACTTGTATAAATATACTTAACTTAAAATCATTACTTAAAATTACTAATAAATTTGTTACTCATTATGTTTATACTCATTAAGTATTTTAAATTCCAACTTTCTTAGGTTCTATTTCAAACTATATATTAGAATTGTTAGTCACTACAGAGTACAGTAACCCCTCCACATTTGCAAGAATTGGGGCACAGAATCGTTGCGAAAGTAGAAAAATTGTGAATAACTCCCACCCTGTGATTCCCCTCCAGAGCTCCTGACCCCCATTCCTTACCTCTGGCCCTGGTATTGGGCGGGGGGGGGTGGAAGAAAAAAAAGATGCAGTAAAGGGCTTACAGGTACTTTCCCCTCAAAGGGAAAACAACACGATTCTTCCCTTCCTGTTACTTCCAGTGGCCATCTTGAAAACGGAGGGGTAGGAGCAAAGAGGGCACCTAAGCAATCAGCAGCCATTACACAGAAGGTTCAGCCACATGGGAGAGAAGGCATGCCTCCAGCAGTGAGAGGGAGGCTTTGTTCACCCAAAAAGAAAAAAAAAATCCATTTTTAACACATACTTGGAAAGCCTGGGGTGAGGAATGTAAGGGAATGGGAGGAGGAAAATGGGTGAGGCAAGCATGTGTCACGCAAATAATCGAATTTGCAAAGGTCAAACGTGTGAATGTAGAGGAAGGACTGCATTATTATTTTGTGTTATTATTTATTATACAAAGTACACTGTAGAGTATTATTGCTTAAATTGACAAGTCATTAATTAATTCTCAGTAAACCTGTCATCTCTATTTTTAAAAAATCATTTTATTGAAATTTCACAAATAAAAACAAATTGTTATTGCTATTTCACATGAACTATTTCTTGATTCTTCCAAACTGATCTAGATTTCATTTTCAATATCTCTCAAGTAGTTATAACATTGTACTGCATTTTCCGACCATTTAGCATGTAGGTTCATTGCATTTCATTTTCCATATTCCCGCTTCATGATATCAACCATAATCATCACAGTTAATTTTTCCACAAAATACCATGAATTATAGACTTCTATCAAACTTCACCCAGCCATCCCCCACAACTTGCCATTCTTTCTGAATTTCATCATTTGATTTCCCTTTCATTCTTTGAGAAACTATATCAGCACTTTTGTTTTCAATAAAAGTCCCCCCATTGCTCAATTGTAGGTATTTTCTGTGTTTTCCATACCTTTGAATATTCAATTCGTGCTGTCGTTATCATGTACAATAGTATTCTCCAATGTTTCTTTATACTCATGCCTTCTACAAGATCTATCATATTCAACAAATACATTTCAGGAATCATAGGCATCTGTAACTTCAGTATTTCACATATCATGTTATGTATCTCACACCAATATTTCTTAACTTTTGGACAAGTCCACCACATATGATATATTGTGCCCATCTCTTTTAAACATTTCCAGCATAGCCCAGTACCTGTATTATATATCTTTTGTAGTTTATCTGGTGTCAAATACCGTCTATAAAACATCTAATAATAATTCTCTTTTAAATTCTGTCATCTCTATTAAAAAAACACAGATATCTTAATGAAAATATTGAAATAGCAACAACTTATAATCATATTTAATCTTTGTAGTCTCAATCTCATGATAGCAATAGAATTAGAATATGAAAAAGGGACATTAATATGCAAGTTCAAAATCCTAAAATCATCATATCTCCCACATTATCTTTTAAGCAATCCATTAAAAATCTCCATTGTGAAATAAACTTTTCTTCAGAATTTCCCTTTAATTTGGGGGACAACTTATCCATTTCTATAATTGGCATCAATCTATTGAACCATTCAGCCATAGTTAGGATTTCAATTTTCTTCCAATACTTTGTGTATATTGCCGATAGCATATATGTTGTCGTTTGTCAATATTAATATCACCACTCCAAATTCATAGTAAAAACAAGTCAGGTTTCTTAATTATTTGATGTTTTAGGATTGTTTGAATCATAATCTATATTTCCATCCAATCATTTTTGGGCTTATCACAGATCCACCACATATGAACCAAAGATCCTGTATGTCCTTGACAGTTCCAGCAAATATCTTTCATATCTTTATGCATCTTTGATAGTCTCTCCGGTGTAAGGTACCAGTGTAATATAATCTTATAAAAATTTTCTTGAAGGTCATTGCAAAATATATTTTTAGTTTTTAGTTTAGTCTTTCCCATTGATTCATAGATATATTATATCCAAAGTTCTTAGCCCAGTTAATCATATATTCCTTAACTTGTTCACCTTCCATATCTATTTTCAATAAAAGTTTATATAATTTGGCAATCAGGTGCTCATCATTTGTACAAAGAAACAGTTCAAACTCAAATTTATCCTTTTCAAAGCCTTCCTTCTTCTTATCTTCCAAAAATCTAAGATAATATTGTCTATATGAAGGTCATTGCATGAGGAAACCTTCCTCTTGTAAATGTTGCATAGATTTCGTTTCATAATCCCAGTCTGTCTTCTTCAGCAAGTCTTTATATGTCAACCAATATTGATCAGCTCATACTTCCATTCTATAAAAGTCTTCTTGTGGTTTCCTATCACAGCTTGATGTAGTAATCAGGACATTAGTTGTTCCACAAAGCAGCAGGACAGAAGGGTAGGTAATGGGATTGTTCAATTAGCAGGATGGGAGGTTTAATAAAAGGTCTGAGATATACTGCTTAGAAGGGATAATTACTGCCACTTCTAAGTGTCTCATGGCAATGGCCTTTTCCATTTACAATGCAGAAGCAACAAAAATCTTGTGCCTCACCAACAAACACTCTTATCCATCATTTCTTCCTCTTTCCCTCAAGTCTCCTCCATCTGATTCCCTCCAGTAAACACAAGTAGTATAGAAAAACAAGAACAAAAAACAACCCACCACAAATATATCAGTGTGATTTTTTTTTTCAAGCTGACACTGGCCTTCTTCAGTGACTGCCAATCTGTATTTGTGTGAGAGAGTGTGTGTATGTGTGTGTGAGAGAGAGGGGAAAGAGAGAACTGTAAGATCACTTGGCCAGCTAGATATGCTAGGTAACTTTTGAGGTCCTAAACTCTATGGTGGGAGGCACTCTGTCTACTAAAGCAACCAGGAGCAACAAATCTCTCAGGAGCTGCTTAGGCCATTTCCGCACTAGAGTGGAGCAGCATTTCAGCATGTGCCATGAGCGGTGTTTTTTACTCTGACTTACCCCGATTCCTATCTGCATGCAATCTGGTTTTTATTGAAGTAAAGCGGAGAAAATCGTTTGTAGCTTCCACACTGTCAATTCTCATGGAACTCCTATTCCCCTCCCTTGCTCCACCCATCACTGCTGATTGGTCAATTTTTTAAAAAAATGTTGTAGAAACCGTTGCTACGTTTTAGCGCAAGTGGTGTGAAGCGATATAACGCTTCTGCATGTAGAAAAAAACTCAGCAGAAAAGGTTTGAGTGGTTTACACCAGAGTTTTTCCATTTTTACAACACATCGGTTTAATGTTGATGTTAACCTCACTAAGACCTCAACTCGTGTGGAACCACAGAGAACAGAACCATGTCAAACTGGTTTAATGTGCAGATGTAAAAGCAACAATACAACACTACTGCGATGTATCAGCCTTCTGCAGAAAGGACCTTCTACATCCAGTCTAGCAAGTGAGATAAGAGAATTTTTACATTATATTTTGTCACATGCACAATTAGTTTTCTCTACTGCGTATCATTACACTTATCAAAACTAATTAACTAGGGGCAATCAACTACAATTAATAAATAACTCTATAAATGGCCAGATGTATTTTGAATAAATCAAAATTTTAAAATGTTAATCTTTTTAAAAAATTAAAATTGCCCACCCCTGATTTACATGCTGACTTTGACACATCAGCTATCTGACAGAGGGCAAAAGTGAGCTTATACAAATAGAAGCTGGTGAAAGAAAAGCCTTTTACATGGACTATATTTATTTATTTGGAGTTTCAAATTGCCCTTTGACTAATGAACTAAGACTCTGGGAAACTAGACTATGAACATCCCCTCAGCCAAAGAAACCCTCAGCAAGTCACACTCTCTCATCCTTAGAGAAAGCAAACTTCCTTGGAATAAATCTTGCTGTGGAAACCCTATGATATGATGCAGTAAGTCAAAATTGACTAGAATGCATGTAATAACAAGAAGAAATTTATTTATATCTCGTTTTTCCCCTAAACCTGGGACTCCTGGAAGAGATGGGAATTCCACTTGTTTCTTAGTTTGCTTTTTTTAAAAAAAGAATGTTCTAAAATCAGTAATTTTTTTATAAACATAATGGAAAGCACTTGAGAGTTTACAACAACTGAATAGAGAAGGAAACAATCTACTAGATTCATCAAACCATGCAGAGGATTTCATATGTTTAGCTCTTAAAAGCTCATATTCGAATTATTTTGTGTTTAAGCACATTCATGTACTAAATTAAGGTTGCCACCTCTTTTATTTTCCTCATTTTTTTTTTCATTTTAGCAGCTGTCCAGGGAATACTGTACTTATGGGATTTGGTCAAAGCAGGTAGGCTAATATTTAGCTTTTTTGAAATAAATGAATAAGTACGAAATGATCAAACACAGCAAATTTAATCATGTATGAGATGAAAAGAACTTCTGAATGTGCAACAAGGTGCAACTCATAGATTCATCCATCTACACTTATAAAAGTTTCAAGGGTAAGGGACAAGTTAGCATAAATATGAGCAGGTTCATCTTCAAGTCAAAGAACACAGTTAAAGACTTGGCTTTACTCTCTAGCCTGACCTACCTAAACCTTCTTCCAGATTGAGAGATGTCAGAATGGAGGTTAAACTGACTCAGTTGAACTTTGGTCTAGAAAGCAAAGGTAAGAATCAATGAGAGGTCAGAGATATCTCTCCTGTGAAGGAAGCTGATATGTCTCATACAACTTTTCCAAAGCAGATGGGTCTGGGGCAAGCTTGTATTTAACAAGAGTGAATATAATGACTTGCTGAATCTAGTCATAGTGGTATGATTCTGTGGTTTCCTAAGTGTCATCCTTCCATGGCTTCAGCAGGTCATTGTATTTATTTTTCTTCAAAATAAGTTTCCAGGTTTGAACTGGAGAAGGCTCTTGATGGGACTTGCCACCGATGAATGGTGTCTCTCACAGTTCTGGAACACTTACAGGAATGTTCTGTATCTCTGCTGAACTTCCAATCTTGCTTCCTTGTCAGACTCATGCCAAATGCCTAACTGACCTGGATTAGTTGAAAGGCAATAAATAAATAATAAATAATTAGCTGGGGACCTGCAACAAAGTGCTACAATGTCTAATGTTTCAGATTTCTACATTTCCCACACCCATTTGGTCAGCTTCTCCATTCCATCTACTCCATTTCATCTTCAGTTGAATTACCATTCTCAGTCAACTGAACATATTTTGTTCTTACTGGATTGTTTTGGATTGGTGTGGATTTTTATTTCATTTTTTTTTACCACCTACATTTTTTCTGCTCATAAACACACATATGCGTGTGTGTGAATAATGTTTTTCTCGATCTTGGGATTCCCTCAAACCTGCTGATACCCCACTCCATGGTCACAGAGCCTCTCAAATCCTCATTCACACTTACTGCAGTCTCCCCTACTTTTGTTTGTTTTTCTAAAGGTTTAGGAACTTCAGAACCACCCCATATCTGATGACACTTCCCTCTTTTAGATTCCTGCTGTCATCTGAGTTTGTAAATGGCAGCACCCAGAGAACTGGAACTAAATTAGAATGCACACAGAGAAACACATTGGCTGTGCTAACTGGGATCTATGGGCCCTGTCATTTGAAACATCAGGAAACCACCAGATTGATTTCCCTGGAATTTCAAATGATATGAGCTGAATTACTTCTTTGTGTTATTGATCCTATGTAGCTGGAGCAGTCTTTTGTTATTCTCTTTTAACACCACAGTTTCACCCTTGATAAGGGGGAGAAATGGAAACAGCAAAAGTGTACTCAGTAGGGAACACTGCATCTCGTGTTCCCAGTGCAGAGATTAAATAGAGTGAAGTGAGAGAGACTTGCAGAATCAGCATAGTTTACTGGTTGTCACCACTTCAAATCACCTGGGACATGGTATTATGTGAGAGACCTGCTGGAAAACAGCAGTTTGTGCTAGAACACTTCAGAAAAAGGTGTTAGACAGATTTATTGTAGCACACAGTCAGAATGAGTACTTAGCTCCTGGGATGCTAGATTTTGAGGCATTCATTGTGGCATCATTTTCCTTTCAATTGACATTAGGAGCATTTTATTTTGACATGTCTGACTGTTAAAGGTGACTTTAAGCTGCTTAATATTCCCCAGTCCCTCTTTCCCTACAAGAAGATCAAGCTACCTCCCCAACACAGCATAAAGATGCCCAAAATGTTCAATTTCCACCTTTTAAACAGTCATTTTATCGATCCCTAGTGTTCTCACATAACTCTTTTTTTTTGAAAAAATTTTCAGGAGATGCTTGGCATGGATGACACTCATCAGGAAACAAACCTTCTGGAATATCAGCTTGGCAGATTTGCAAAACATGCTTGTTTTTCAATTTGCAGGATTAAATTAAGCAAACTAGCGGCAACACCATGAAGATTCATAAATGCCGGGCAGATCACTTACTATTTTTATTGGTATTTTGTACATACTGTATACATACTGTATACTTACACATAGTTCAGTGGCAGAATCTTTCCATTGTTGTTGTTGTGTGTGCTCAAGTCATTTCCGACTTATGGCGATCCTAAGGCAAACCAATCAGAGGGTTTTATGGGCCTGAGAGTATGTAATGCAACCAAGATCATGCCGTGGGCTTCCATATCTGAGCGAGGAACTGAACCCTGGTCTCCAGAGTCATAGTCCAGCACTCAAACCACTATACAACACTGGCTCAGTCTTTCCATAGCTGTCCCCAAATTTTAATCTCACTCATTCCCAATTACCAGATTTTCAATGGCAAGGTGGAAAAAAAAATATTTTCCTTGAAGAGTTACTGTCCTTCAAAGTAAGGCCAGTGACACCAAGCTGTCTTCTGGGTATTGCTAATGCACGAGAAGATCTCTCTTCTTGTTTCCCCATTCTTTCAACATAACTCAAGTATACATGGAGTTGCCCCAGGCAGGCTTGCAACCAGGTTTTTACCAGATGTACTTCTTTCTTAACTCTAGCAAGGTTGTTTCACCATGTGTCCTCTGACATTACTCTGAAACCGGATTAAACTGGTTGAATTTAAACAATGAACAACTTCACTGAGTCCAAAGACTTACTGATTTTATTTGTGAATTGAAACACATTTTCATGTTCTGTTATTTTGCTATTTAGAGCAGCTAAAAGAAAAGCAAGATATCTTCTCTCAGTAAAGAAATGCAAGAAGAAACATCAAACTTAAAAAAAAAGAGAACAATTTAACTCTAAGCAGGCACAGCAAACAAGTTTTTAAACCAGGCAACATCAAGACATGCTCAGAAATAACTTGGGATGAATTTCCAACAGTCTGGAACTTCAGACCAGATTTGAGTATTTTCTTAGTAAAAGAGTGAAGCTACTTCATCCATTGTATTGGGAGGGGGATCGTGAAGCACAACTGGTGTGTGACAGAAAGATGGAGAAAGAGTCTTGTTTATTATTAGGTGCCTTCAAGTAGCTTATGGTTTATGACAACCATATCACAGAAGCTTTTTTTTTCTTCGCAAGATTTATTCAAAAGAAGTTTGCATTGCTTGAGAAAGTGACTCACCTCAAGTCATCCAATGGGTTTCTAACGCTGATTCAAATCATGGTCTCCCAGGGTCTCCAAATTTTAATCTCGCTCATTCCCAGTTACAAGCCATTTCTGTACTACACTGTTCTAGTGCTATTATTCCACTTTCAACATCCTGTGGGATTCTGGGGTTTGTAGTTTACTGTGGCCAAAGAGCTCTTTTGGCTGAGAATTCCTCCCTAAACTGCAAGCCCCAGGATTCCATAGGATGTTGAAAGTGGAATAATAGCACTAGAACAGTGTAGTGCTGAAATGGCCCAACACTCAACCCAATATGCCACATTGGCTCTCTGCAAGAGGCTTAGAGAAGCTCTTATAAATTCTGTCCATTAGGTAGCTGCTATTTCAGATTTTTATAAGAGCTATCCAAGTCATTGAACCCTGTCCTCCGAAACAGCTTCATGACCTTAGCTAGTCCTTGAAAAGGTGAACTGACTAGATTCCTGTGGGATGTTGTTATCTTGTGATTTGGGGGTACCGGGAGGGGCACCCAAATAACCAAACAACAACAAACAAGATGGGGAAATTAGCTGGAGCACTCTCGTGGCTAACGAGAGGCAGGGCAACACAGCGGGATCTTTTATCCTATGTATACCGGTTCAGGTCAGTGAGGAGTCAAGCAGCTTCAAAATACTAACAGTGTTTATTAAACAAAAATAATAAAAACATGAGCACGCTCCTAACTAGAAAAGGAAAGAAAGAGAATTTGGGGAATGGGCAATACGCCACCTGTCCAAAGTCTTGGAGACACCAATTGAAGAGAAGGAAACCCAGCATGGAGGCCGAGAGGAATCTGCTGGACCAAGCGGCAGCGAGGCGAGGAAGAAGATCCGATGGGAGCTTCAAGTGATTTCAGCAAGTGATTTTCAGCAAAGTCCGACGAGAGTTCCAAAGAGCTCTCAGAACGGGGGATTTTTATAGGGAAAAGAACGACTGCAGGCTAGACTGGTCTTGGGTGAGAACAATAGGTTTTGGGCTGGAGACAAAACCTCCGAAAGGTCAGAATTTGCATGATTGAATTATAGGCCGAATTGACAATAGTATGGCCAGTATGTAGATGCGGCTAGCTCGGCCGTTAAGTGCCTAGCTCACCAGGGTGTTCTCTCAGGCAGAAAGTCCTTTTGTTTTATAATTAAGGTGTTTGTATCAGGAGGTCTCCCCCTGAAACGGATCTGGCAATATCTGGTGTTTGATAGGAGCAACAAGTATCATCCATGCCTAGCTTCGCGCTTGTTCGGCGGGGCCTCACAAACACTTGGCTGATGGCAGAGTAAGGTCGAATTATGATATCAAAAATGATATCCTTGGCTCACCAAGGCCAGGCCAGATCGCGATGGTAACACATGCTGATCCTCAAATCATATACTGTAGCTTGTCAGTGGCGTCTGGTAGCTGTTCTGTTTGTAGGGTAGTTGAATCCACTCTGAGATTTAATCTGCATGTTAAAGGAGATACCCAATTAGCTGAACCTGTTTAGAAGAATAGCATCCAGCAGTCTTGGATAATCCCTTTAAAGTTCAAACTAAAAACTGGACGAGATTCACCACACCACTTCCATGGAAGCCTCTTAGTGCCACTGCAGCTCTAAAGCTATGTCAACCTCAGCTTCATTCATATCTGATGACAAGCATAATTAATATAATTTCTCCCTTTTGGCCAAAGTATTGAAGCAAGAACTTTGGCCATTTCTGCACCAGAGTGGAGGAGCATTTCACTGCATGTTGTGAGCAGTGTTTTTTAACCCGACTTACTCCGATTTTACCAGTTTGTTATCTGCACGCCCTCCAGTTTCTGTAGAAGTAATGCAGTGAAAATCGTTTGCTGCTTCCACTCCGTCAATTCTTGTGGAACTCCCATCCTCCTCCCACCCCCTCCCTTGATCCACACTGCCGCCTCTGATTAGTCAATTTAAAAAAAACAACAACAATCCATTGCTACATATCAGTGGAGGTACTTTAGTTCGTTTTTACAGAGGATGAGCCCCCACTTCGGGTTCGCTAGTAAAATTGCTAGTAAAATTACTGTGTCACGAAATGATGCATGTCTAAAAAGTGTGTGACCAACATGAAAAGTTTGGAATGCTCTGGTCTAGATAGCCAGAAATTGAAAAGCAACTATCCCGAGGATCCCAACGTATTTCATTGTATTCCAGCAACCGGCCTGCATTTGAGGGGCAGAGAGAGGAGCGGACAGAAATGACACCAGGGAAAGGTGGGAATGCCCACAGAGAACCACCTCTGCGTGTACATCTTCCGCATATTGTCAGAAACGCAGCCAAACCGGTTTTTGTGCTTTACATTAGAGTTTTTCCAGTTTTACAGTACATCGGTTTTACGCTGATAGTAATCACACTAGGAGCTCAAGCCATGTGAATCCACAGAGGAAACATCGATACTAATCGGTTTAACGTGCAGACGTAACAGCAAGAATACGATGCCAGTGTGATGTATTGCCCTTGTGCAGAAAAGGCCATCTAACTCATCAGTAATAATCTCCCCTGTCTCCTGGAGGGTGGCCATAGCCAGTAATATGTAAATTTGTTAACCTTGATCCTATTGAAACTCTTGTTTTTCCCATATGAACCTTGTGGTGATTAGAGCCTGCAATACAAGTCTTTCCACCACCCCAGACAAAAAATTGTGCATATTTCTGTGAGTACTTTTCAAAATAGATGCAACTTTCCCTACATTTTTGCATGTATTTTCCCATTGATATTCATGTAACTTTTTAAAGCATAGGGTTGTTTTTCCTCAACACTTTCTTGTTTTGTTGTGCAAATCTCATCAGATTTCCCATTGTAAGTTGCTTTGGGACCATATTTGACTACATTTGGGTCTACATGTAGTTCTGAGAGGTCCAAACAAAGGACAATCTCATGTTGAAATGTGAATCAAATTAGTCTGTGTCCATCCCGGTGAGCAAGATGTTGTCCATAGAAAATCCTGAGTTCAATTGTTATCATCATCATCCTATTTATACTCTTTCCTTTTCTCCAAATTGGGACTCAAGACGGCTTACAAATTAGAATTAGTACAATAGAATGTAAACTATATTTCATATCAAGGAACTGGCAAACAAGCTCTGAGTATTCCTTGCCTAAGAAAATCCTACAAAATCCATAGAATCACAATAAGTTGATAGGTGATTTGAATGCACATTGATTCACAAACACACACAGACACACACAAAATGTAATTAAAAAATACAAAAGATAAAAAGAATTAAACCATTAGCATTATTAAAATAATTTCAAACATACACTTTAAAATGCTAAAATACAATTTAAAAATGGTACATTTAAGAGTACAGCACTCTCTTCATTGTTCTTGCTTTGAAAACCTTCATTTCTAAGAACCTGTTGGAATATAGCAGGTTCCTATGAGAAGATATGGTTTATCAGATAGCCTGGATCTAAAGATTTACAAAGCTTTATAAATCATGACCAAGACTTTTAGTTGTGCCTAGAAACAGACTAGAAATTATCAGAGCTCTTATAACACAGGAGTTGTATCGTCCCTGTAACTAGCTCTTGTTAACACTTGGGCTGCAGCACTTTGTAGCAAGTCAAGTTTTCAAGCAGTCTTCAAAGATAGTCCTTCATAGTGTATTGTACAATAATCCAAATAGGATGTAACTAAGGCATGTGTCACTTGTGAATTGTAACATTTCTAGGTAAAAAGACCTTAGATCTGTGCTACTCAAAGTGATAGTCCCTGGACCAGTGGCGGTCCATAAGCCATTGGCTGCTGGTATCTGGTAAGTTTCCAGAAAAGAAATAAAGAATTATAATCAATGCACACAAATATGGTGCTGGTCCTTGGCATATTTGGAGGGGGGACTGCTGGTCCCCACATCAAATAGCCTGAGAAACTCTGTGTTAGACTGTGATGTTTGGAGAGAATGCCATCTCAGACCATGGGGAGCGGTGATCAGTATTGGTCCACTTTGCCTAGGGGAACTTCATTTATCCTTGTTAACAAACAATACTAATACTGAACTTTATCCAGCCAAAGTTTAGCACTTTAAATTCCTGCCAGTTTCAAAGGAAAAGAATGATAACTATAAATATCATTAATTCCCCTATTGAAGCCAAAGCCATGTTATTATGGAACTTTCTCATATAAAGATGCCATTGGGATTATTTCTACCTATTTAAGAGAGAGAAGCAGCTACCTTCTTTCCTTCTATCTCTTGAGACAGCATGCAGCACACATGCCTAATGCATAATTTTGCCCAATCGACAACAGTTGTGAAATGTGAATAGGCTTTCTATGGAAGACTGACAGTGAACTATTTGTAAAACCAGGTGCAGGCAAGGAGATGTGTTCTGTCAAGTATCTGCCACACTGGAGTTGTAGATTTGAAAACTGCTCAGCAATCCTTATCAGGCTGTTCATACAAACATATTGATTTCTGTAAGTGGTATTGAAGGACCATACAAATTATTTACTTGGGCTGACTTGTGTCAAGTTTGCTTGCTATATGTGTTATTTCCTGTCAAGATAGTTGAATATATTCAATCCCTACTGACTGACATCTTCAACTGATTTCCAGAAAGGACTGTTGTTGGTTTGTAGCAGGAAAAAGTCCATGGTATTCAGCAAATAATATATTGCAACATGAGCTCTCATAGATTAATAGTCTATACATAAAGTAGACTAAAGAAGTGGTGAATATTGCATGGGACAAAAAATAAACCTATAAACACAAGTATCAGGCTGTTCATTTACCTCTTAGTTAGAAACAACATAAAAAGAGCTTTGTTGGATTAAACCAAAGATCCATCAATCCTATCATTCTGTTTCCAGTGATGTCCAATAAGTTGCTTCTGAGAAGCACATAAGCAAAGTAAAGGAAACAGTGGGTGGATCACACTATTTTTTTGTATCTCATTTCTGTCCCCCAAAGTGAAATGGAACTGTAGAAGAATACATTGGCAGGAAGCAACCCGCCTAAGACAGCTACCACAATCTTACGTGGTTTTGCTGAATGTTTGCTGTCAGAGGAAAACCCCACAACCTGTTTGCCATTCTGGCTGTGGAATATCAGCTAAACATTGCCTGGGCACCCTCCCGCCCTCCTTTGGCTATGGAGGCACATTCCAGCATCAAAGAGGTTGGTTATACATGTGGAAAGGAGTGGAAAGGGGTGTTACTGCATCCTCCTCATTCGATGGTTTTCAAAACACACACGCAGGCTTACTGGAAGTTTACACATTCATACACCAACAGCCTTCCAGCTGATATATTTTCCATATTACGCTAAGTATAAGTAAGGATGACATCTTTCCTCTGTGATCTGCTTGCACACGCCTGGGCTAAAACTAGGGCAGCTAAACTTACCCATAAAGACATTTTTAAAAAATCATAAAACTTCTCCTGTCCTTTTTCATCTCACTTTTGGAATCCATACAAAAGCAGTCATTTCAACTGGACTCCTTCTCTTGTGCTCATAATTGGAATCCAGACAAAAAGCAGCTGATACATAAGGATTCTCTGGGCAGAAGGTACTCAGTACAAAGTATGAATCTAAGGAGAAGCTAGCCAATACAGCTGAAATGAGAAAGCATCACTCCACACTTCTTGTATGATACCGAGTGGATCATGGATAAGGTACACAAAGTCTTTTCATTTCATACTTGGCTTGGTCTTTCTGAACCAAACTTTAGTATCTAAGCATGGGATATTGGACTAGCCACGAACATTGAAGAGCCTTTGGAAAAGGGTTTCAGGGGTTATTTAGAAAGAAGCTATTGTAACATGAGCCATCTGGTGACAGAGGCAGAAGCAAATGCAACAGCTAGTGCTTCATATAATTATAATGCTTCCCCTATGCAGAGAACTTGGCCTTATCTGGAATGAGAAACAGTCATCAGTAGATGAGATCTATAAGAAACAATCGCCAGTATAAAAGTGGGGAAGAAGAGGGAGCAAAAAAAGAAGATGAACTTATTCATTATTTTTGCATGAGCTTTCATGGATATAAACCCACTTCTTTGGATGCAGAACCGAGGATAATAAATGCTCAGCTATAAAGCCATTTTACACAGTTGTGGGAGTGGGATGGAATGTAATAGGACCCAGAAAACTGCAAATAATGATCCTTGCCCTAAATTTTTAAAGGGCTGATGTAAGGGCTGATGATACTGGTCTTTCAGATCTTTACAATGGTCAGTTAGTGCTGGTGTGTGAAAGTAATAAATCTGTTTATCAAAAGTCAGTTTCCCAAGGTTCACAGCTCTCTCTAAGAAGGTTCCTTTTGTTATATGTGCTACAGCAAGGACTCTTGTATTAATATTTGTAGTGTGCAATGAAGCTGTTGTCATTGTTCATACCTCTACTAGTGGATTGAAATTTACAAATATAATTCAATTCACCAGTTTCTCTTTGTAGTCTTCCTTTGTAATTTCCTTGTTCAAGAACCGCAACCGGTAAATCATTTACTGTGCATCCAGAAAGGTTGAAATGTTCTGCAGCTGGTTTTTAGGTATTGCCATTTCTAATGTCAGACTTGTGTCGGTTAATCCTTCTGTGTGGAGACGGTCCTGTTTGTCCAATGTTGAGTGTAGAGGGGCATTGCTGGCATAGGATGGCATAGATCATGTTCGAGAAAGAGCAAGTAAATGCACCTCTGATGTTGTGAGTGGTTATATTAGCCCCTGTAGTGCTGCTCCCAGAGTAGATGTGGGGACAGAGTTAGTATCTGGGTTTGTGGCAAGATATTGTCCCTGGATACCATCCATGTTATGTGTCCTGTTGTAAATTAGTATTTGTTTAAGTTTAGGAGGCTGTCTGTGGGCCAATAAAAGCTTATATCCCAGAGCTTGTGAAAAGACTGTGTTATTCTTCAATATTATTCTTCACAACTGGTTGCAGCTCATTGATGATGTATTTGAGTGGTCTCAGCTGGGGACTGTAGGTGACAACTAGAGGTGCTATGTTGTTTTTTGTTTTTGGTCTGTTTTGTAGTAAATGATCCTTCTGTATTAGTCTTGTCTTGATTTGTCTGCTCACTTCCTTAGGTGGACATTGTAGTTTGAGAAATGCCTGCTGTAAAGTTTAGAGTTTTGACTCTCTTTCTTGTGGGTCTGAGCATATGCAGTTGTATGGGACAGCATGGCTTGAAACAATAGGTTTAGTAGTCTTGTTATTGCCGTTGCCATCCTGCTTTTGGAAATAACATTAGATATCATTTTGATATCAATAATTTGACTTTCTTCCACTACCCCTCTCCATGTCTCTACGAGGCCACCGGACGAGCTCGCAGGAAAGGCACGGCCGATAATTGCTGTAATATTCCACACAATACAGGCTGGCCAGAAATAGCCGTCCCGATACTTCAGACCTCAAGGGCAAGTGCGCAATTATGTATGCACGCCACTCACAAAAGAACTCCCTGCCCTGAGCAAGCAGCTTGATTAGAAGTGACCTCACCTGTCAAGCACTCTACGTTTGCATACTGTCCATTCCATTGTCAATTCGGACTTAATTCAATCATGCTAAATTCTGACCTTTTTGAAGCTTTGTCTCTAGCCCGAAACTCATTGCTTTTCCCATATGTGGAATGGCCTGTGGTCACATTTATCCCTATAAAAACCCCTGATTTGGTGAGCTTGTTCGGATCGTTCCCGATTTCCATCCCGCCTTGCTGCCGCTGTGCCTGGCGAGCCATCCCCTCAGTCCCACATACTGAGACTATGCACCTTCGAACTTTCGCAGTGATCTGCCCGGGCTTCAGGACAGGTGTAGTATCACCCAAATCAACAATCCCTCTTAAAAATTCCCACTGTCCCACTCAAACCTTTATTTTTCTATAGTTCTCTGTGTGATTGTGTTGCATACACTGTTTGTTTGTATTTTAATAAAGATCACAATTATTCTTATAACCTGGTGTGCTTCTTGGCTTGGCCTGACCCCGTAGACATTGGGTAAAAGATTCCACTGCGTTGCCCTGCCTCTCATATTGCTAGCTTGTGCTCTTGGCTAATTTCCCCAACTTGTTTAATTGAGAGCGCATTTAGGTATCCCTCCCGGGTCCCCCAGAAAACAGAGTAACAGTCTGTTCTGGGTGGAAAGTGAATGCATGTAAGTATATGTAATGATCACTGAGTTTTTAACAGAACATGGTGCTTAGAAGTCTATTGTACAGTTGCACAGTGATGTCAAGAAAGTGAATTTGTTGTGTGGATTATTCCAGGCCCTGTTTGATGGTAGAGCAGAAGTTGTTGAAATCCTGATGGAACTTCTCAAGGGATTACTTTCCATGTGGCCAAATTACAAAGGTATAATCAAGAAATAGAGGAGAGGTTTTGGGTATACATGAAGAGGAACCATTGTTCCAGGTCAGCCATGAGATGTTTGCATACTGTTGTTCCATGTGGATGTCCGTGGCAGTGGGCAATGAGGAATGGACAAATGGCTCATCTCTAAATGACACCACACTGAGACAATCAGGAGGAGAATGATGCCCTGCTCCAGTCCCCCTCTCCAGCAGCCATAAGACAGGGATCTACTTATTTCAGGTAGAAATGCAACAGCACCATTTCCAGATTCTTTTGTTTATTAATTTTGAAGCAACTTCTCCTGGTATCTTCCTTTGCAGGTTATTTTACTTCCTCCCACTGCAACACTGTCACAACCACAAGCATGGGAGTCAAAGTACCTGAATATGGGATGTAATAATAAAGCAGACTTTAATATTATTTAAATGGCTTCATAGTTATTATGACTCATAGGACTACTTAGGAGAAAATTTATACAGTATAAAAAACTCTAGTCATTTCTTCATGTAAAGCATTAGTTAGAGTTGAATATTAAGATGAAGCCATTTGGCCTACTGTCAGCCTCAAGTTATTGTCCATTACTGACCAGATCCCCTATGAAGGAAAGTGGTTCCTTTCAAAAGGTTAAAGAAGTTGTTCTCCTAGGAGCATTGGCTAATTTCAGCCTTTGAGGCAAAATTCAACAAGGGTAAACCAACTTCTTAAATAAAAAGAAAGAGTTTATTACATTTGGAAGATGTCACTTACCATTTCATAATGAATAAACTGCCAGGGGTGAATTTAAGAGGTCAATTATATCCTCTGGGACAAATCTTGCTTAAAATAATAACCTTTAAAAGCTTATTAGGATTTATAGCATTCTATTAGACTTTTTAATGTCATAAAAATAAGAATAAATCTCAGTAGGAGAAAGATTTCAATTTGAATTAACTACTGAACAATGGTAATTGATTTGAATTGAAGGCCTTATGCACTCTGCTTGTAGAAGAGGATTTTTACAAATGTTTTGTCAGTGGCATCTGATGCCAGTAATGTTAAAAAGATGTTTTCTCATATTCCATGGACAATGCTAGCAACAGAATGGGACTGTATTATTGATGTTGTCAAAATTCATTAATTTTTTTCTGGAATATGAATGTACCCAACTTGCATTATTTTGATGTATTACAAGTTGAGTATCATTTCTCCAAGAAGTTCTCAGTGTAAATAAATTTTGATACCTGTGCAAAGATCCCCTTGTTTTTAGAGTGCCAGAAAGCACTGCACTCTCTGAATTGTGGCTCAGGGAATAGCTGTGCTTTTGAGCAAAAGACCAATTCAAATCCCCTGCTTTATTTGAATGAGCTGTAGCATTGTCTTTGAATAATCTGTGTAAGAACTGTGTTAGGACTGTGTAAGGATGGCCAGTTGAACAGATGACAGGGTTCCAGTACCTTTAATAGTCACAGTGAAGGGGAAATTCAACTATTCAAGGGGCAAAAGCCCTATTCTATTTCACAATTAGACACCAAAGTCTAGATTGATTTTCAGGCCTTTCATGGGGGGTGAGTTTGCCTGTTTTGGGGTGCAGAGCCCCTCAAACCATCATTGTACAGCCACACAAAGGTGTTTTTTTTAAAAAAAAAAGCTCTTCTGAGGTGGGGGGTTTTCCAGCTGAAAAATAACTTTTTCTGGCCAGAGGCCACATAACCTCAACCCTTGCTTGTAGGCCAATGTGGCTGTCCTAGTTCCAGATTCAGCTTGAGGAGCAGTCATGAACAACAGACCAGAACATAAAGACTGAAACCTCTGGTTTCATCACTCACATCAGGAAGCTGGGTGAGATAAGTTCAGCTGCTGAAATGTTCCTTTGTTTTACTTTTGGTGATTCTCCAGAGTCTTGAAAATTATTGCTTTCCAAAATCCGAAATACAATATAGTAGTGTTACGATGCGTGTGCATGTTTCACACTAAGCTGTAATTAACGTCCAGGACTTGTATGTGAAACAGAAGAAATGTTGTAGAGCAGATGAAAACCAGGGATAACACAAGCAAAACTCAAAAGATGGCTTCAGTTTAGCACAGAACGGAGATACACAGAAGAGAACAGGACTCCTGCACCATTAAGAACTGTGAAAAAAGAGGATATTATAAGAGGTATACCATCCAAAATATTCTTGTCAGTGTAGAACGCAAGAGCAATGTCTTCATTGATGCATTCAATCTCTCGGTTTATTGGGAAAAAACTCCCTGAAAACAAATAAGCTTCTTTCAAAAACTTAAATCATGCATATCAAAGGCAAAGAACACATTGATTACAAATGATCTTTTATTTAAAAAAAAAATAGCATAGCACTTTTGCATTAAAATGAGAATTAGGAAGGGATGAGACATCCATTGTCAAGTTCTTAAAAGAGACGTATATGTTATTCTAGAGATTTATGCCGCCTTCTCACATGATGAATTACACACATATACTCAGATGTTATCACCATGAACTGGCCTGGCTTCGGTAGACAATAGATATCATTTTGATAGTGCAATTCGGTCTTATTTTGCCACCCTCAGCCAAGTGTTTGTGAGGCCCTCAAACAAGCATGAAGCTAGGCATGGCTATTAAATGCTGAATCATTTCTGTTTACACCTAAGCAAGCCAGACACAGCCAGATCTTGCTTTAGGGGACCTCCCGAAACAAACACTTCATTAAGGATGCACGCTAATACAAAGAGCCCCCTGCCCCGAGCAGGCACCCTGGCGAGCTGGACACTTCACCGCCCAGGCAAGCTGCATCTGCATACTGGCCATCCCATTGTCAAATTTGAACTTAACTCAATCATGTTAAATTCTGACCTTTTGGAGACATTGTCTCTTGCCCAAGCTTCATTGTTCTCTCCCAAGTACAGATTAGCCCACGGTCATACTTTCCCCATATAAACCCCTAGCTCTGAGAGCTTCCTCAGATCGCTCCAGACTTCTATCCAGCCCTGCTGCCGCTCTATCGAGCGAACTCCCCTCGGCCACCACGCTGAGTTTCTTCACTACCATCTTCAGCTTCTTCAGACTATGAGAAAGGTGTCGTATCACCCATTTCCCCCAAACTCTCATTTCCTATTTCTTAGTTAGCTGTGTGTATGTGTTGTCTTATCTGTTGTTTGTCTGTTAATAAAACTATCAATTTTGTTACTTTAAAACTTGTCTGGCTGCTCTTCTGACCTGACACTGTATACATAAGGTTAAAAGATCTCTGCTAAATTACCCCGCCTCTTGTTTAGCTTAAGATAGTGCTTGAGTTAATTTCCCCATCTTGTGTTTTATTTGGTTATTTGAGTGCCCCTCCCAGGACCCCCAGCACACAGGTTAACACAGATGCATGTCCATCTGTCTAGGAAAAGTAAAACGAGAATTTGCCCAAAGACCAACTACTATGCACACATCTTGTAACGTCTTTTTCACTTGTCACCATCCTCTTAAGAAGGTAGAATTGATGAGCAATATTTAATGGTTAGCAAACCAAAGCAGTTTAATCTTTTCTGAAAAGTACAGTATATATAGGTACACATACAGAAGCGTGTGTGTACTCACGGACAGATACATCCCTCTAAATATTGTATTTGTTTTCTTGGTTGTTAACATTTTGGCAACTAGAGCTAATTCTTTTAGGCTTGCCAAAGAATCATATGAATAGAGTTTGAAAGCTTGAGTTTGAGACCCATCTGCTGATTTACAGCTAATTTCCCATACTGTTCAGGATTCACCAATCAGTACTTCTCAACGGAGGAGTCACGGAACTCTTTAACTTAGAGAATCTCTTTTTGCTTTTTGAGCACATCATTGAAGCACTGTAAAACTGAGTACATTCTTCTGTTCCCACAGCTTCCATTCTCCTGGACTTGTTATGCACAGAAGAGTCCTTATATTTTGGAGGATTCCAGCAGCTGCTCCCCATACTCTACCTTTCACTTGTATTGCTGCCACCCTTTTGTCAGAGGAAAAATGAGAGGCGGCATTCTCTAAAAGCTCTGAAATTTAGTAAGGTGAAAATTTATGGTATTTTAAAACCCACAGTAAATATGGCATAAAATTAGATTTATGCGATTCCATATGCTATGCATGTCAAATGTAGAAAACAAATTCAACAGACTGGATGTGTATGTTGTTGGTAACTGCAATTAAGTCACCTTTGACTTACGGCAGTCCTATGTATGTGAGACGCCCAAGTCATCCTCTTATTAACAACCCTGCTCAAGTCTTGCATACTCAGAACCATGGTTTCCTGAGTTGAGTCTATCCACATGTGATGCGGTCTTCCTCTTTTCCTACCACCTTCTTTCTTGCCAAACATCATTGTCTTTTCTAGTGAGTCATATCTTCTCATGATATGACCAATGTAGGATAATCTCAGTTTAGTCATCTTGGCTTCTAAGGAGAGTTCAGGCTTGCTTTCGGACCCATTTATTTGTCATTTTACTGCCCATGTTACCTGTTGAACTTTTCTCCAGCACCACATTTCTAATGAGTTGATTTGCTTCCTGTCAACTTTCTTCACTGTCTAGCTTTCACAACCCTACACAGAAATCAGAAATACAATGGCATGGACAGTCCTGATTTTAGTATTCAATGATACAACTTGACACTTCAGGATCTTGTCTAGTTCCTTCATAGCTGCCATTCCAAGTCCTAGTCTTCTTCTCATTTCTTGACTGAACATTTTGATTAATGACTGGGCAAAGGTATGGGAAATCTTCGACTACTTCAATATCTTCATTCTCTATTTTAAAATGTAAATCATCTGTGGTCATTATTTTTATTTTCTTAATGTTCAACTGTAACTCTGCATTTGCATTTTCTTCCTTGACTTTCTCCAATAGTCATTCCCTCAAGTAATTGTTACTTTCTGCTAGTAGTATGGTGTGATCTGCATATCTTAAATTGTTAATGTTCTTTCCTCCAATAATTGTGCATCCTTCCTCACAGTTTAATCTGAGTCTAATAATATATAAACTCCTGGATTGTCAAGGATATCATTCCCTCCCCCCCACACACACACACACCCTCAGAGACAACTTCTGATTTTTTTAAAAAAATGGGTATCTTATGCTATTAAACAGAACTAGGGGAAAGAAGCAATTTGCCTTTATATTTTTGGCCACAAAATGAGTGATCCAGGGAATCTGGAGGTGGAACCTTTTCTCCCACTGCAATGTACATTTTTCTTGAACTTAGTCCTGTTTTAGTAGCTATGTGTTGGATTGCACTATGAGTTATGTTAACTGAAGCCTGTTACTCCAAAACATGGGTGACTCAGGAGTCCACTCAAGACACCAGGACCTCCATTCAAAGTTAGGGAATTAGTAGCTCAAAATTAGGAAGCCTTCAAGAGCGGAGCAACCTAGTGAGATCTTTCCACCAATGTTTATAGGGTCTTCATAGGGAAGAACCAGCCAGAGAGACAAAAAGTAAACTAAAATATATTTTATTTAGGGAATTAACAATCATGCTCAAGACACAAGCACTCATGCAATTGCACAAGGCTAACTGAAGGAGAAAGGGAGGAAGGTTGTTGATAGCAAGGTTTCAAGGGGTGGCGAGATTGATAGTTACAGAGCTGGAGAGCAACAAAGAAACAGTGATGTGGCTTAGACTTGCTTCTAAGGACAGTACTCATTTGGGAATCGGACTGACAGCATGGCTGCCAGCAAGCAAAGTACTACATGTTAGTGGCTAAAAACTGGGAGGTTTTATATTCAATTTCTATCTAGAGGGCATGAGTGTGAATGGCTCTCTGGCCAAGTAAGCAATGGCATTCTTAGAGTGGACAGTGATGTCCAAAGTGAGCTAATGATCTTCATGTTAGGTGACAAAGAGTTAATGGATGTGGTGATAGCTCTAGTTGGACAGGTGTGGAGAGATGGAGAAATGCACAGGTTGGTGGGAAAAAGTTTTGAAACAATCAGTGGTTTGATGGGAACTTCCCAGTCACTGTTGTCTGAAAGCAGAGTTGTTACAGCCTATCTTAAACCTATTATCTCTGGAGTTACCTGGTGATTTCCTGGCTGTGAACTAGCTATGCCTGGAGGGGATCTCTGACTTACTCTCCAGTACACATGTTCAGCCAGCATCTTCCTCTTCTCTAGCTTGGCCATGCAGTCACATCAGGGTACATTTTATATTAATGCCAATTACCATATCTTGCCAATTAAATCATATTCCACCAATTAAACCATGTCAACGTGTGTGTGGGGGGGTTATGGCATGGTAACAAGCAGACTCTTGCCTTAGTGTTCTTATGATGTGCAGACATAAGAGATCTGATACCAAGGTTCTTAAACCTGGAGCAACATTATATTCTTTTAAAATGTTGGAGCTGAAAAGTTTTAGTTCTGACAAAGAAGCAGTCAAAGGAATCCAATTCCATGCATGTTCCCAGGTAGTGGCAACCAATGGTTCCCATGTCAGTAGGATGATTAATCTGCTTTGAGTTTCTATGCAGATTTTATAAGAATTATCCAAAGTGCTGAATCCTATCGCCAGTACATTCATTACCTTGGAAAGTTCCCAGAAGTTTCCCTTTCAATGGGATGATTAATCAATCTAAACTTTAAAAGGACTTTCAATGTTACTGAACCTTAACACAAAATCAATTAATTAGTAAAAAAAAAAAAAAACCCAGAGTGGGTTCACCACTCTATTGACATGGTAGCCAGAACTAGATTGCTATTGAAATTTGTCTCCCAGAGCAGCTGCAATCTTGGTTTAATAGCTTCCCTTCCCATTCAGTTTGGTGCCTACTTTAGGGATTCAAATTGGTCCCCAGCTGAATTTTAGGTGATTTGGTTCTAATCTAAACCAATTTGGATCCCAATTCAAATAGAATTTCAATAAATCCAAATGTTAGCACCTCCCTTTGATTTGCATTTGAAAACTTTTCAATTTTTTTTCACACAAGTCCATAGATTTGGAGATATGGCTGCCCAGATAAAGGGGATTAATTTATGTCCAATTTCAGAGAGAGAGACAGAAAGAGACGGAACCTGGGATTTCTGTCTAGCCACCTTTTAAAATCAATGCGTCAGTGTTTGGACAGCATCACGAGCTTCTATCAGTTGACATTCATGTCTGTCCAGTGCTGAGGTTCACTATGTTCTAATAATACAAAGGAAAACAAACTCTGAGAAAATAAAATGTCATCGTATCTATGGGAGATAGTTGCACATGTCAGGTTCCTTTGCACTTTGGGGTAAAAGGCACACTCACCCTCATCATGATCTTGATGAGTCCGCCGGAGCACCAGCAAGATGCTGAATGCTGCTTTAGCACATAATCAGATACAATTGGTAGGCAGAACATGCATCTGGCAATGCCTTGGTAGCTGCTGATAACTGATCTAGACACTTTTTCAACATGACTGATGTAGGAAAGCATAAATGGTTGAGGAAATTAAATCTCAAAGGACTCTGGGAACCTTTTGATGTTCAGCTCATTGTTACTATGAATCAAGCCATTATCAACTCTGGACCCTTTTCCGAGCCACTAGCCCATTCTCAGGTATCATGCTACACAATCCTTTGTAAAATTGAAAGATGCTTCTCCTTCAATTAGAAATAGAGTCTAAATTCAGTGTTCGCTACAGGAAAGCCAGCCTCAAGCCAGCATCTTGGTTATACTATTGGACTATCAAAAAGCATTCTAGGAGGAGAGATCATAGTTCAGTGCAGAGTTTGGGGGGAGGAACCTCATAATCATCCTGTGAGTGTGGACGTTGGTATGACCAGTATACAGTTCTGGATAAATAGTCTAACTTGATATATGGTAACTTCTTGTTTTCCCAACCAGCTCAGGGCAAAGATGTGCAGACAAACGAGTGAGATAATGCAGTGGAAACTAAAATTCCAAAAGGTTTCAGTTGATTACTATTTCGGGGGGTTAACTAGACGTGACTATCAATGCGTCACTTGCATTTTTTTTTTTACAGTTAATAGGCAAAACAGGTGAATTTTTATTCCATATCTGGAACATTTTATTGGGATCACAAAGGCATGGCTTCTAAAGTTCATTAGGCAAGTCACTGTCCCATGAGTGCAAATTTCTCCTAATATCCTATAGAATAACCTTTGCCACTAAGCTTTTTAGCACCAGGACTCTATTTTCTCATAGGGTAGAGTCTTCCTATGTGCTTCAAATACACCCCATGGAATAAAACATACTAACTTTAGAATTTTTGAGCTTTGTACCAGCATGAGGTAGTGATTTGGGTGTTGGACTATGAGTCTGGAGACCAGGGTCCAAATCCCTTCTCAGCCATGAAAACCCACAGGGTAACCTTGGGCAAGTGACATTCTCTTAGCCTCAGAGGAAGGCAAAGGCAAACCCCTTCTGAACAATTCTTGCCAAGAAAATCCCATGATAGGTTTGCCTTAGAGTTACCAAATGTTGGAAATGACTTGAAGGCATACAACAATAACAACAATCAATCAAATTAGACCAAACCGATAAGGCACCAGGTTGGGGTGGGGGCTAGCTTAGGGTTGTGTTGAATTAAAGTTAAATATATATCTTTTTTTCAGCGCGCCTGTTTGTTTGCTTTTTTTAAAAAAAAAATGAAACCGTTTAATTTAAATAATACAATCAGAGGGAAAAAAACCTAAATAACAGGATAAAAGAAAAACAGCAACAAATAGGGGAAAAAAACTTGCACAAAACATCTGTGACCAGAAAGAAAGATGAAGAAACACGAACATTACAAGATAATAGAAATTTATTCCAGTGGCAAAATTTAAGAAGAGAGCACATCATTCTATGTACTCCTGAGACACAGGAGGATAAATGTTGTCTGAATTATTATTGACATAATAAATGGTAAGCAAACACTGTACTCATTTGTAAATTCAGCATTTTAGACTGGGCAGTTAATTTCTCTATCAGTGCAAATGTCTATAATTTACCTCTCCATCTGTCTAGAGAGAGAGAGAGAGAGAGACTAAGAATTCATTTCCAGCTTGCTGCTGTTTCTAAATGAGCTGCTGCACAAGTTAAAAAAAAAGTCTAACGTCTTCTTCATTACTTATCTACCATCATTCACAAAGAATGAAAATAGTCCAATAATAGATGAAACTCATAATATTTGCCCACTAATTATACTCATTTCTCCAAAGACATCAGACCAGAAAACTTCCAGAAGTGGAGAAAACCACTATAAATATTCATAAGTGCCAAAGACTTCACAGTAGGTTTTCAAAACTGCAGACAGCAGCTGGGCTTGGTGTTCATAATCATGATCACAGCATAACACTGGAGGATGGTTCAACCTTTCCTACTTCATTGCAGTCAAGTGGAAGATCCCTCCTTTGAAGCTGGCATCTGTGTTGTGGGAATAGAATCTCCAATTGCCACCAATAGGAGACTTCCTTCCAATTTAAATACAGAATAGTGCTTTTTTTCCCCCAGGGCCACAGTAAAGAAAATATCAATCCCTCCCCACCCACTGCAGCTACAGGATGTGCCATCTGCTCCTGCTTCAGGTGGGCTATAATTTTCTTTGCTAAAAGCATGAGCATTAAAGGCAAAGTCACATTTAGCATGACAGTTAATTTGGCCCAAAGACCATCTTGTACGCTTGTTAAAATTGATGCACTTGCCCCTGAAAATGAGTCCTATGCCTTGAAATGCATTGAGCTTTAAGAGTTTTAAGCTCACTTTTGATGATTCTTCTTTTCTCAAACAGTGATATTCATGCAGCGCACATATAGTGAACCAGAGGCAAGAATCCATAAACTCTCCTGCTTCTCTCCCCAGATCTGCTGTAATTCTGTGAATTACATCAAGAGGCTGTTCCATGCAGATTCTCTAGCCCTAACAAGGAGCCAAAGTAGACATACACACACACACATATAGTATCTGAAACTGATATTTTCACTACGGAAAGAGAAGCTGGAGAACAGTCAATGTAGCCTTAATTAATACAAATATTTCTGCAGTTGTTTAATCTAAGCATTTGTTCATTAATATGTGATGTTGATAATACATTTGAAATATTCATCTTATCTTTTCATCTCTTCATTCTTGAAACCAGTCACCTTTCTCTCTTACTTGAAGTAGTTCTGAATGTCTATTAATAGAACAAGAGCAAGAATTGATGATTAGTAATTATATTTATCTTTAATATATGTTGAAACAGAAGAGCAGTATGCAGCTGTTACTATGGCACCAGCCATGTGCTGGATATCCAAGAAAAGACATCCAAAAGGTTAATCTATAAAGCTTTTAAGGCTTCCTTCCTCTTTTTAACTCACTGTCTGTACCATTGGGTTGATCTATACAATGACACTGTTTGATAGATCTTTTGTGTCTGTCACTGATGTTCTCTTAATGCAAGAACTAGCACGGCAACTGAAAACATGCACACATGTTTGAATTTATTAAACACTGCCCCCCTGTGCCTTGAGAAGGGAAATGTTCTTCTTTAACTTAAATTTTAACTTGATAATGAACTCTGTGAATACATTTGCAGCTAACATTGCACTAGTCCAGAAGATATGGCTACTGTTCTTGTCTTTCAGACAGTCAAAAATCAGAAGAGCTATGAGGCAGCTACTACAATGTGCTAACTCTTTAATCATGGCAGGTGGTGACTTCCATATCCAAGATACTAAAACCTTTTCTTCAAAGCAAAGTATTTGCAGTACCATGGATAGCTCCTGTAAAGTCTAGAATCAAACCAAGACAGATTCAGTGCGCCCTTCACATGGAAGCCATAAGCTGCCATTTCAGAAAGAAGGCTTTTAACAGTAGATTTTTCAGAATGAACGAAATCACAAATATTGGTGGCCATTCCTAACTAGAATACAGCTATTCAATCATCTGGGACATGCTCCATCACCCACCCACAACCAGATGGGACATATTTTTTTTAGTCCCCTGAATTTCTCCTGTTTTCTGGGATGAATGGCAACCCTATGCTACCCCCTGCAAGGGCTCCCTAGAACCCCCAGGGGTGCACAGACCTCAGGTTAAGAACCAATGGCATAGTGAGTCAAACACAGAGGTAAATCTGGAATGACAAATATAATTATAAGATGACTTTTTTGTGATTATTGAATTGTGAAGATCTCACTTGACTTCTGTCCCCATCTAGTAAAACAGATGATTAATGACAATATGGAATGGCTTGCATTTTGCATGGCATGCATAATTGTTAGTTACAACAACATAAGATCATTTTTAAAGCTTTTCACATGAGAAAATGATGGCAAAATAATCAGAACATGATCTATAAAGCCCTATATGACTTGGGTCAGAAAGATTGTAAATCTTTATGTGAGCCTGTTTCTGATTAATTGTATGTTGAATCATAACAAAACCATGAAGTCTGGCACTGCAGTCCAGTGTTAATTCCCTATGTGGTTCTATTTGACTTTCTTACTGGGTTGTCACTTGTCAAACTATATTTGGTATTAGAAGTACGAAATCATCTTCCCTTCAACTTCTTTTCAGGTCAGAGAAGTAAGATTATAATTTCCCAACACAACCTTTAAAAATCCATCTTTGAATCTGACACTTTTAAATTAGTTTTTCAGTTCCATAGCTGCTGATTTCTCCAAAAGGTTATTTCTTTGGCAACTGAGGTAGCAAACATCATCATGCACAAGTATTTAACAATAAGGTCTTTACATTTCTAAACTCAGCAATATTTGATTTCAGCATTAATTGAGACAGAGCAGTTGGATTGATGATAGTGTACATATGGTTTGAATGTTGCACTAGAACTCTGTGAGATTGGGGTCAAATCCCCACTCAGTCATGACACTGGGTGACTTTGACCAAATCACACTCCCTCAGCCCCTAAGGAAGGCAGTAACAATCTCCCTCTGAACAAAGCTTGCTGAGCAAACCGTCTGATGGGTTTGTTCTAGAGTTACCATAAGTTAGAAATGACAGAGCTGGAGAAACTAATCCTTTTGAGTGTTTCTGGACTCTATTCAGCCCCTAAATGCATGACCAATGGTAAGGATGATAGGAGGAGTAGTGTATCAACATCTGAATGGCCAAAGTCTCCAGCTCTTTTCTACATGGTATCTTTTCATTCCCAAACTGCACATTTTATTACATGAGGCACTAATTTACATTCAAATTATCCTAGGTGCTACATAGTATTGACGTGCTAATATCAGTAGGCATGGATGAATCCATCATTTTTGCTTTATCTCAGTTCTCATTCTTTCATTTTTAAAATATGTTCCATTCTCTTTCTGCATCCTTTTTTAAGCCCACATGAAAATTTATACATATTTTAATACACATTTCTCTATTATATACCTTTTTGCATACAACTTTGCCTCATAGGTAGATTTTTAAAACCAATTTTTTATGATATAATGTGTATTTTTGTGTAATTTCCCTTAATATACTCATTTTTTTTTAAAAAAAAAGATTGCTGAACTTCCTGGGAAAATCTAGAGATGTGCAAATATCAAAGATAGTGTTTCAACTCATGGCTTGCTTTGGGAAATATGAATTGGAGGGGTCATATTAAAGCATGAACTAAACTAATTTCTCCCCCATGACTTGATGTCCTTCCTCATCCTGTTTTGGGGCAAGCTTGAGATACCTTGGGTTTCTAGGCAGAATATGAAAGATATTCAAAGAGTTCCAAAATCCCATAAATGTATGAAGCCTTTCAGGTAGCATCATGTTGCTATGATCATACTGAATATTCTGATATTCAGTTTGGCCTTCTTGTCAGCTATAAGCCTTCTGGGTCAGATCTAAATTTAATCTTGGAGGACTTTTTTGTTACTCTAGGGGCTTTTTCACACTTTGGGAAGAAAACGGGGCAGTCTGTTACTCACCAGACTGGCGCACTCCCTCCGACGAACCACAGTGATCCGGAGCAGTGCGTGCCCGCGCTACACACTGCTCCGGGGATGAAAATGGAGGCTTCTGGAGGCTCTCCACCAACCAGAGAAGCTCGCCAGCCAGAAGCCCACCCCCGGAAGACCTGCAGCCTTGTGCTGGTGCAAGCCTGCAGATCTACATAGGAGTGCAGCGACGGAGTGGAGCACGCCGAGCTATTGAAAGACCTGTTTTAAGCGTTCTTTCAATAGCACAGAGAACCACCAGTTCTGGTCATTCTGGAGCGGGCTGAAGTCCGAAACTACAGAAAGTAGTCTGGACCCAGTTCGCCCCCAAGTGCAAACATCCTCACTGGAGGACGAGCTGCCCTATTTTAAAAACAAAGTGCGGAAAAGGCCTAAGTTTGCCTAAGAACTTTAGTGCAATATGATAGAGATATTAAACTGTTTGCACAGGAAAGCTGAAGGTCTTAGGAACAAAATAGATCCATTTCTGGTTGATAAAGCTTTACTCTAGAGCAACCTTCCTGAAGTTGCCAGGCCTGCAATTCTTAGTAGAGCTTCACCATTGGCTATGCTACTTTAGACTACTGAGACTAGCAATCCCGCATCATCTGGAGAGCCGTTTGATTCCCACCCTTAAACTGTATATATGCAACAGTTACAGCAGTTTAATACTATTTTATGCCATAGCTCTGTCCTTCAATGTCCAAGTATTTGTTGTTTGGTGAAGCACTTAGAAATCTCTGCTAGAGGGCTTAAATGTATTCTCTGAACTACAGAGCTAGAGCACTCTGTACAGAGAATTCTAAGTATATTAACAGAAAACAAATCCCAGGAATCCATAGAATGGTCCCCTGCCAATAAAAATGGCATCTCACTATCAGCCTTCCATATATCTATAAATGAACAAGGAGAGAGCAGAGAGATTCATTTCATGACACTTATGCTGTTTTGCCCATCTTATTTTGAGATAGCCATGATGGAGAAAAGATCTCTCGAAGGAAAGTACAATATATAAAATAGTGCAAGCTGAGATGACTTCTTTTCCTTGACTTAATATTACCTGTTGCATTTTCCAACTGAACAACCTAAGATCTGGGGCACAGTCATGGAGTATATTTTTAACCACAATTCACAAAAGATAATCCCCAAATCATCACTGAGATGGCTGCCACTGTTTTGTCACATCTGTCACTGACAGAAATATGCGCTGGAAAGGCACTTTTCAAATATTTCAAATTTAATAGGAAGCCAAAAAAAAAAGTGAAATATTACCAGCAGTTACTACATTAGTAATAAATGTCACTCTTTGACTGATTCATTAGCAGACCTGTCAAACTTGTAAGAATGGTAGTGGAGAAACCCAGAAGGCTTACACAGCAATATAAGAGCTAATATCATTGCAGTTTTCTACTGTTAATATGTCACAAGGTGACAAGGTGACCAGGTCAAGAGGCAATGGGTACCTGGCACATTACAAATGAAATGGCAGCTCAGAACACCAGTCTGATTCATGGGTGAGGCATTTAAGTGGTGTCAGCTTTCATCTATCAGAGCCAGCTTGGCCACTGGTCATGTATGATAGAAGTAATTCAACAATATCTGGATGGCCAGAGGTACCCCACTCCTGCCCTAATGGAATAAAATTTTGATAACGGAATCATAGAGTGAAATCTCAGATGTATGATGAAGGTGCCAGCTGCCCCAGGAAAATTTCCATCTTCACATCTGTCAATTTCAAGAGTTTATAGAATCATAGACCCTTTGAGTTAGAAGTAAACATGAGGCCCATCTAATCCAACCCCCTGCCTGAAATCTTGCTAGATAAGGATTATACTTTATCTAGACTATAAATTTATGACAGTTTTATAACAATTTAACTTTTCTAGCTTCTGAAGAACATTTGACCTTCAAGATGTTTAAGCCTATAACTCCCATTACACCCACCTCGTAAGGACAATGATAAGGGACCACTGAAAAATTTTTAGTTTAATGTATCTAGAGGTTCAAAAATACCCTATTCCTAGGTGAAATGATCTTGCAATTTAGTGCATGCACTGAGATTTCTGTATTAGGTAGCTTAATATAATCTTGTCCCAATATTATTGTGAAAGTCTAAAAGGTGGAAATGTTTTAGTGTCAATTTACTCTACCTCACTCCTCACTATTAGCTAAAGCTGAGTCTTAATCATGTTTAATCTGAGCTCATTTAGGAAGAAAAAAGAAAGTAGATTTCAAATTAATTGTTTGGAGCCAAAAGTAACAAATAATGACCCTATATCAGTGGCAACTGGTGGCTTGCACATCATCAACTTTGAAGAAGCTATCCAAGGTGCTGAAACCAATTTTGGAGATAGGTTTCAGCCACTTTACCATTTTAATACTTGGACAAAGAACTGTCAGGGAAGCATGAGGCAGTGCTTGTATTATAGTTCCCAGAATCCCCCAGCCGCCATACAGTTGTGGTAGCTAGAGGATTATGGGAGCTATAAGCCAAAGGAATGACTTTTCCAAGCTGTAGCAGTGAGCAGGGTGGAGCATAGTGAAGAATGTAAGATTCCCCTACCCTCATGTGGAGAATGACCTCCTTGGCTTGAGAGCAGAAAGAAAGGAAAGCGTGACATGACTCCTCCCTCCCCTATAGCAGGGGCCTTTTCACATTGCACAATTATAATGCTAAGATTCAACTTGAACTGACATGGTTTTGTCCAGTGGAATTCTGGGATTTGTATTTTAGGGAGAATATTTAGAATTGACCGCCAGATTGCTCTAGTGTTTCACCAGATTGTAAACCCTAGAGTTCCATAGGTTGCAACCACCACAGTTGAAGACGAATCATCATGACATACTTTGTATTGTGAAAGAGCCCCAGAGCACAAAGCCATTTTGCTACCTAGTTTCCTATAGCACAGGTAAATATCTGAGAAGCATATGTGCATCAGAGCAAGTTAACCAGTGGCCAAACTATCCATGGTAATGTCATGAGAAAACATGTATCACCAGCTGACCTCTACAGAAATTTTACAAGGATAAACTTTCTTCAGCTTGAGCTCATTTTTATATATGTTAAAATGTGCTTTGATTTTCCAAAGCAAATAGCAAATATATTATAGCAATTGCATTTATGATCTTTTGGGTGCCATTTTCTCTCTCCTTTGCTGTCATGCACCTCAGCCTGATATTCCCACAATGGTATGGCTGTGATGACCCGTGTGACTATATTGCTGATGCCCTGACAGTTTATCTGAAGTGTTATCATGGAGTCTTGTAAACAAAGGCATGAGGTCATTAGAGTCAACCAGACTTAAAGGCACTATGGAAGAATGTTACCAAGAACTGTGGGACTATAGGTTTTGGCTGGGGAGGAAAACGGCTCCATATGAGCAACACCAAAACATGAAGGTTCAGCACGATGGTTGATACTTGTCCATGTGCGTTTGGTTTTGAATAGTGAAATCTGAGCATTTTGTGTTCTGTCAGTGTTAACATAGTCACCTTTCTGGAATTCACTGCATAGGCAACCTGCATCTAATAGACACTTTGGGAACATAGTACGTATATAGGCAGGGACAAATAATGGTCTCCCAAGGGGAATGATGATATACTGGATTTTCCTGCTAAGTATGACTTTTTTTCCCCTAAGGATCATTAAATATATTCATGAAGCTATTTAACTGAATAAGTTGATAGGTTATAATGCCACCACTGTATGAGACCTCATCTGAAAGCAAAGCAATCCCATCGGTCATTTCTCATTTGCCTGGCTGAACGGAGGAGTCTGAAGCTGTAATTCTGCTCTCCATCTCCATAGAGCAAAGTGCAAATTACACATTTTTCCTCCATTTTCTGTGCTTTCCTTGCTTTTTATTTTGTTTTGCTTTCTTTAAGGTAACAGTTACGGCACATTTCAAACTGAATGCAACATATAAGCTCAGTGTTCTGAGAAAGTGGTGTAGTGTTTGCTTTCTAGAATGTTTAGAGCTGTCCTTCTGATTAAGTATCCATATGACAGGACTGCATGACATATTTGCTCAACCTGGTGTTCTGTGCCTTGGCATAGGGAAAGACAGACTAGAGCAATAAATGTACTTTTCCAAGTGGTTTGAACAGGATGGTTCAATTTAATAAACAAAGCATTAAATGGAATAGCATGTGATTTTCATGGCACATAAATGGACAATGCATGAATTAGAAATAGAAATGTAAAAATACTTAGAACTGATGTATTCCAATCAGACTTTTAAAAGTTAATTCTGAGAATCTCAGTAAATTTCACAAAAATGTTAATCTTTTATGAAACATGGTTTGATGTTCAAAGGGGGATAGTGTGAAGGCGAATAGAGAATGGGACACACTAGCCCCAATCTAGCTGAAGAAAAAGAGTAGTTTGTGGCAGACAGTGTAGATAAGCCCACTGAGAACAAATCTATTCATTCTCTTTTTTTCTCCCAATAACTCAGAATTTAAATAAATAAAAAATTGCTTTCCTAGACCACTGGCAGTGGAGACAGAACTTATTTCAAGTTTGATCTAAGAACAATCCATTTCTGTTAAGAAGCTGATTTGGTTTGTTGTTGTTGTTTCGTAATTGAAAATTTACAAGTAAAACATTGCCACAGTACTTTTGCCTTTCTAGGACAATCCAAATTGTATCCAGTCATACTCTTTCATGTTATCTCTCCTACAGTGAGCTCTCCAGATGCTCCGAAACCCAGAAGTTCATTCAGACAGGTCAAAGTAGGAAATTGTTAGACTGTTTAAAAAGAAAAACTTGCAATGCCATATGAATGATTGTCACCTTCTCTTTTGCCACCTTTTTTGTTTTTATTATATCAATAGTTATATTCATTAATATTAAAAAATAACTCTGGAGTTTCTCACCAAAATAATCTTGTAGTACAAAGACTGCATGGTTGTTCAACCACCCCCTTTCTCCTAAGGACAGTTCACAAGGTTCTGTACTTTTTGATATCCTCGAATAACTCCTTTTCTTGCTTTCTTTTCCCCTTCCCTTTTCTTTCTTTTTTTCCTCCTCCCCTTCTCCATTTCCTTATGTTTCCACTGGAGCTGGGTTGAAAAGATGAGTTAGAATGTGGGGTTTAGGAATGTCCCCAGCATTTAGACATTGTGGATTGTACAGGCTATGATCAGCCAACAATGGAAGCTTAATATAATTTTGCTTTCCCCCTTAGGATTCTGCCAGTAGAGAAAGTTTTATCCCTCTTTTGCCTCCCAACCCCAGATCTGCCACAAATGAACACTGAGATACACATCCAAATATTCATTCTGTAATTCAGTGCAGATTCATGTCATCTTTATTTATACATACATCAAGAAGTGGATGTCATTTATAGCCACTGCATTTTATTCAATAGAATGTGCATTTGGAAATGTATTTAAAGGCACAGCCACAGCTCCATTCTGCTGTAACTAGTCAGGCATAATTATGTGATCAAGGCTCCATTTCTTACACCAAATTAGCTGAGATTAAATTCAGCAGGAGCATAAGAGGACCAGAGCTGCATGGAATTGCTCTCCAAGGCAGCAGCCTTGATCACACTTACCTGGGGATAGCTCTCACTGACCTCAGCAGAGTAGACATAATGGATTAATGTGCATAGATTAAGTTGTTAATTTGCATCACAACAAGGTGATGTACTGTTGCTGAATTATAAGCTATTTCCTCACTACACTGTTATAGTGCTGTTGTGGCCAGAAAAGAGACGAAGACCAGGTTTCCAGGGAAAAATCAAAAAGCCTTTCTTTATTGTTAACAATTTAGTTGCTCAAGGACAACAGTTATCCCAGAACTGTCGTGCCAGTTAATTGAGGTAGCATCACTATATACCTTTTGTCTTCTATGTCAGCAATCAATCATTCATTTAGACCGCCCATCACAGGAGAAAAAGATCTTTGGTTAACTTTCCCATTACATCATTGACTTGCACGGAAGAGAACAAAGAGTTAGTTAGAAAATGATACAAAATGATCCATATGGTCAAAATGAGATAGTAGGGAGTAGCCTAACTCCCTTTTAGTTCCCAGATGCCTGAGTGAGTGTTGCAAGGCCATTCCTAAAATTTGAGATAAGACAAAGACATCTGCTGTTTCACTCAGAGACACAATTCAATTCGCTTATTTTTTCCTATTCAAGTAGCATTGGATTTAACCCCTTCAGTTCTATTATTCCACTTCCAACATCCAGTGGAATCCTGGGGTTTGCTGTTTAGGAAGGGGCATAGGAATTCTCAGCTAGAGAGATCTTTGGCCTCAGTAAACAACAAATCCCAGAACTCTACAGGATGTTGAAAGTGGAATAATAGCACTATAACAGTTTAGTGCAGAAATGGTCATAGAATATTCTTGAGCAATCACAAAGGAAGAAATATCAACTTTGGACAATGGGAAGACTTTTTGGTCTCAGAAGGCTCATCTAGGCTGGTGAAAAGCCCTTGGATTTGCTGGTCATTATCTCTGTTCTGATTGTTGTTGTTTTGTTTGTTTTTTTAATATCCAAACAACATACCTCCTGTCCTACTTTATTTCCCATTAATTTTCAGCACCAGCTACCACTTTTGTAACTCAGAGTAAGATGATTTCTCCTGCCCTAGAATTTAATGAGACAGGCAGGTGTTAATTTGCCAGACCTGTTTCCATTGTCTAAGTTCCCACTGTATGTCTGGTGGTTCTGAGGACCCCTGTGATGACATGTTGCACGGGGGACCATAAGGAGAGAGGGAAATCCCTCCCACACTACAGTTAAACATACCTCAAGCAGGGCAGGGAAGGTGATTGAAACTCCAGTATATTTATGGAATGTCTGGGGGTGGGGGTGGTGAACAAGTGCTCTGAGGCAGGCAATCACTAAACAGAATAGCCTGACGTCTACCAGGAGTATTGGCCATCTGGACAAGTCCAGAGATAGCAAGTAGCCAAATCTGGTAGGACACATAACTCTTTGATATCATTGCAATTACTACAGCATTGATTCCTAATTGGCTATTGGTCGCATGGTGAAAACATGCTTCCACTTTCTCTTTAAACACTGACAAAGCAGCAACAGAAGGAAAAAAACAACTGCTATGAAAAAGCATGAGAAAAAAATATAACAAGAAAAATCAAAGTAGATTATTTTTTCCTAGGACATTTTCATGCCCACTAAAACTGCAAACCCCAAACCTCATAAAAATTCAGTGGAATACTACAAGCAATAATCTTATGCCACTGTGTGTGAAAAAGCAAGGACAAATCATCAGTGCTTGGGAAATGATTTTTTAGTAATTGCAGTCTGATAAAGTAACTTTTAGAAAAGAATTTAAAGGAGGTATCCCTGAACATACTTTGCATAATACCGTATTTTTATACAGATATTTGCAGACAGCTTTTTAAAAAGCAGTTTTAAGAAATTTGCAATTTCAAAAGTAATGATGAATCAGGTAAGATTGTTTTTAAGAAACTTACTTGAAAAGCTCTGAAGTCTGGAGATAAACTGAGCACTATCAATGCATATGTGTATTGCAAATATACATTCAGAGCTGTCTGAGTGGATTCTGGGAGCTCTGATCCAAAAAGATAAGTTTTTTTCTGCTTCTAATGATTAGCCCTATGTATGTCTATTCAGTTCTATGAGACTTACCTGCAGATATTTGTGTATAGAACTCATATCTCTGTATTAGGTATGTAATTGAAAACTAATTTTCTTCTCAAAGGAAGTAAGGAATAGTTTTAGCAATTTTCTTCCTGCTGTGAGAATGGCTTCAAAAACCAGTGCATCCCAGGAGCTATCAGTGGATCTTGAGGCTGTTTTCATGGGCCTTTGTAGGTAGCTTCTTTGGAAGTTTCCAAAACTGACAATTCACCTTTGAAATAGGTGTCAGAGAGCTCTGCACTGTTCAGCTTGAAAGAAAAAAACATTTTTAAAACCCCAAAAGTAGTTTAATTTTGTTTTTTGCTTTTGTTTTTGTTTGTGTGTTTGTGTGTTCGTTTTTTAAATTTGTGTCAGTTTGTGTGCTTTGCAGAAGATAGAAAACTGGCTCCCAGACTTGCCACTATTGCCCATCCTGGGGCTACTTTCACACAACCTCATTATAGTGTATGTTATTGTGTGCCTTTAAGTCACTTCCAACTTATGGTGACCCTAAGACAAACTGATGGTGGGGTTTTCTAGGGCTGTGTGAGTATGACAGTCACTCAGTGGCTTCTACGGCTGAGCTAGAAATCGAACATTGGTCTCCAGGGCCATAGTCCAGCATTCAAACGACTACACTACACTGGCTCTCTCATTATAGCAGTGTACTCTATGATGTCCTTAGGTTTGTGGTTTGGTGAGGCACTAGAGCTGTCTGGCTGGGAATTCTAAAGGCCTCTCCCTAAATTGCCAATCCCAGGATTCATTTGGATGGGGCCCTGGCAGTTAAAATGGAATCATAGTGCTATAACTGTGTGGTGTGAAAGGGCCTCTCTTCTTTGAGGTCTTGTTAACAGCATTTTATTTGCTACAGTGGATTTCACCCCAGCTGCAAGATGCCAGCAGTTACAAGTAACTGATGAAGCAGGTGGTATCAGGCACTACTTTTTGAACCATGCTCTCTACCTCACCAGATTTGACCAGATTTCACTCTGACTCCAAGATTATCAGAACTGCAGAGGTGACCAGTGCTAGAAAAAGGATGAGCTTTGATGAATTATATACCACTTACCACTGTCTACTTTTGCTTTATTAGAAAAGTCACTACCTTCTTACATTTGATAAAGCTTCTTTACCATAACAATATAAAAAGGAGTATTATATATAGTTGCATTTCAAAGACTGTCCATTTATTTACCTAGATAAATGCATACAGATCTCTAGATATTTACTTACCAAGATGAATATATTTACCTAGAATATATTTATTTCATTTGCTATCCCTATGAATATATTTAAATAAAATGTAATCATTTCTTTTAATGAATATATTTACTGAGAATCTATGCATTCAACTAGATATTTGTTTACATGTATGAAGCTTATTTAATACAATGAGTCAAGAGGTGTGGGGAGAGAACATTTAGCACAGCATGCAGGAATGTTTCAAACAGCCAAAGGTTAGCCATCCATTAGAATTTTCTTGGCTAATATAACAAGAAGAATGATAATCCCAGTTCAGTTTACACTTAATGAATAACAGGGCAGATGATACAGTTTGAATGAATAAGCTCAACAATGCTGACTCTTTCATTTCTTATGCCATCTCTTTCAAGGTTGTCTAGTCCTACTGGATTCCTCTTACATGTAGTTTAATACTCAGCCTTTTCTGTGAAATTTCCTCTATCATTTTTGCTGTGTCATATTGTTATCTCGCCCTCATTTGCATTATCAACTCTACTACATAAGACCTGCAGGCATGACATTAGCTTTTCTTTGTTTGGGATTTCATGGTATCCATGGAAGCAATGGGTAAAACCATAAACTTATAAAAGTGCAATGCATCCATCCATCCATCTATCTGTCTCCACTATAGGTTCAAGATGGTGAAACCTAGAAATCTGGAAACTGGCCTGAATACAAAGAGGACCATTTGAGTGTTCATTTCAATGGCTATTTTTGAAGAGATCAATTAATTTTAATTAATTAAAATCTGTTTGTAGCCTAAAATGTAGCCTAAGTAGCAGACATGAGACTCCTCAGAAGTAGGAGAGCTCCTTAAGAATAGGGATATCTTCAAGAGGAGGAAGCACTGAAATCTGGTGCAAATATTCACAGATGGCTTGTGGAGTAGCTAGAACAAGACTATCAAATATGAGCAATTCTGGCCCTTCATTTCTGGCGTCTTCACTGCTGGGACAGCACAGGTTTGTGATGAGAGGTGTGATCTTTACTGATTTGGAGAAAAGCTCTCCCAGGAACTAACTCTCCTTCTCTGCAGAACTTTACAGGTATAAGAAATGGACAATTAACCAGGGTAGCTCCAAGAACAAGGAGAGAAAAAGCAATCAGGTTGAAAACAAGTTAATTTTGAAACACAGTCAATTATTTCTTTTTAAAAGAAAAACATAACAGCAGAGCTCAGCAAAACAATCTGTGTACATCACAGGCTGTTTCTCAAAAGAAAGGAGGGGAAGAATGGCACAGGTGCTAAAAAATCTACTCTTGACTACACTAAGGGGGCTAAAGATGTGCAGCTAAGCTTAAGAGACTGCAAACTAAGACGCACAGGATTCTCTCACCCTCCAACAGGAAGAAAAGTTCAGTTGGTTGGATGGCTGAAGTTCAGGGCAGCAAGTTCTTTTCTTAGGGATGAATCTCTGTGATTTCTTCCAGGCTCTTTCTGGTCTGTCTCCAGTCTGAGGAGATGCAAACAATAGATTTCACACACATAAGACAAAGCCAATCCAATTGAGCCATTTGCTCTCTTTCAAATCCAGCTGGAATTTCCCAACATCTCTGGACAATGCATATTACCTTAGAAAGGAAGTTAAACCAGTCTGAACCAATTTTGCAGGGCTTCCATTCAAGGGAAGTGAACAAGTCAGTTAAGTACTGATTGTTCTTCCAAACATGTCAAGGATCCATCTCCTTGTCAGCAGGAGGGGAGGGAATTGGTGAGAAAGTGTCAGCTTGTATTTTAAAATGAGTCCTGATTTCTTGAAGATGGACATGGGCCCTTTCCGCACAAGGGAGATGCATCACTGTAGCATCGTTGCATTGTAAATAGTTCATAGTAGTAGTTCATTCCGCACATATTCAGCCCTTAGTGCAGTTCACATCACTGTGAAACCAGTGTAGTATAAAAATTGAAAAATTCCAATGCAAACCAACCACAATGGTGCTGCTGCGTTTTTTCCTACATGCGGAAGTGTTACATCGATTCACACCACAGAGGTGGGCTTTAAATTGACCAATCAGCGGTGGCAGATGGGAGGAGGGAAGAGAATAGGACTTCCAGGAGAACTGACGATGCAGAAGCTACAAATGATTTTCTCCACTTTACTTCAGCAGAAACTGGAGGGTGGACAGATAAGAATTAGGGTAAGTCAGAGTAAAAAACACCACTCATAAAATGTGGTGAAACGCTCCTTCACTCTAGTGCGGAAATGGCTATGGTGTCCAGGCAACCGCATATTTCTCTACCCTGCAAGCATGCAGACTAGGGAAAGAGGAAACTCCCTTGCTGGTGCATCAGAGTCTACTTGCAATTAAGATTTACCAAACACAACTTATAACATGTTCTACTCTGCATAATCCAGCTTTCTCTTGGACCTTGCCTCTTCTGGTCTCCAAATGCACACTAGTCACTTTTCCATGTTCTGTTGTGGTTACCTGAATTTGAGGAATTGAAACATTGCAAGCCCGTGAATGAGAAAAAGTAAAAATAAAGGCAGATAGGAGAGACCACTAGACTAGTCTTTTGTCTAGTCCATTTCCACCTGATCTGGGACAGCAGGGCCTTGCCTGACTCCAGCTATACAAACTGTTGCTGCAGAAGGTGCTTGGACTCTACTAATCTTGTAGGACTAAGACCCTCACTCTTTATATGACCTACTTCACCTAATAATGTAACTTTCTCCTTAAAACCAATAAAGTACAAAAGAAAGAATTGGGAGGCAGAGAGATTGCACTGGTACAAGAGTAACTTGGATGAAGTTTTTCACCTTGATAAACCTGGATACTTGGATGACTAAATCAAAATAATGCCTGAAGTGGCAATATATCTGATGCAGGCAGAAGATCCCACTTCAAATCTTTGATATCTCTGAAGACACAAATCTTGGCCCAAGATTTGGGGAATCTACTGCCAGTCAGAATAAATTGTGCTAGTTAAACTACTCAGTATACAGAAAGGATGGGAAACCTGGGATCCTTAAGATGTCACACTCAGGCTCCTATTAGCCCCAGTCAGCCTGAACAATGGTCAGAGACAGGGAAGCTGAACAACACTGGGAGATTGCTAATTACTTTTGTTTATGGTAGTTTTATGCATCCATGAATATATTCATTATGCATAGAGATATAGAGTCATTTTGGAAGAATTAACTTTGTCATGTTGTGGATTTTCTTCAATAATTTTCAGTCAGTATCTGATATCTGAAGGATGGGGCTAATGTTCCAATGTAATTTCAGTATCTTGTCATTTGTGCTAGTGAATGCACGCAAAGAGAGCTCTAACCTTATTAACTTCTGCAGCAGCAAATCCCAATTAATTCAAAGAAGCTTACTTCTATTTAAGCATGCACAGGATTTCATCCTTAAGGGAAGTGCCTTAACTTCTCCTAGATTCCCTAGGCTTGTAAAAAGGCATTTACCATGAAGATCCATTGTTTTCAGTAAAAACAGTTGTGATCTATAACACTGATACAGATTGAAGCTATTTCACACAATCAGCGTCTGCAATTGCTGTTGCTAGTCCATCCCCTAGTTATCAACATTCTGGTGATGACCTTCTCTGTACCTAGCAAAGCCAGTCCTCCAAAGACATCATATATTCAGTCCCCCAGTGAGGCCATGGCAACAGCTTGATAGAACCTCTCAGAGCTTCTGATCCACTGGCACAGTCTTTGAGAATGCTGAGTCACCTCCATGTCATAATAAGGTGGCAGAATAAAGTCGTTACAACAAATGTCATCTGCAAAAGCAAAAACATTCATTTGCTGCAATCTAGAGTCTACAATTTAGCTTTGTTCATTCATCCATTCATTTTGTTTAATATCCTATCTTAGTCCTGATAGAGGACCCTAGGCAGCTTACAACACAGATTAAAACACTATACAGCTAAAGCCAACCGTAATAGCTTTTTTAAAAAAATGTTAAAAAAAACCCTATGAGATCAAAACAGTACTGAACTTAAAACAGTGTAAAAGCATTTGAAACACAACAAGGGAGGAAAAAAATGCTCCTATTAAAGACCCCTCTATAACAATCAGTTAATGCCCAAAGCATGTTTAAGTAACAAGGGCTTCGCCTGCTGGTGGGAGAAGAGCAGAAAGGGAGCCAACATAAGGTGACAGTGAGTTCTGCAGCCACTTGCCAGTCAGTAAGCAGGCCTTCTTCTCACCAAACATGCCCACAACTGTTCCCTGATGTTCTCAAAACATGAGCTAGTTTAAGTGAGGAGATACAGTCTTTCAGGTAGTCTGGACCCAAGTTGTATAGGGTTTTATAAGTCATAACCAGCACTTGCAACTGTGCCCAGAAACAGATAAATAGCTAGTCAAATTCAAGAAGGATATCAACAAGCTGGAACGTGTCCAGAGGAGGGCGACCAAAATGGTGAAGGGTCTGGAAGCCATGCCCTATGAAAAATGGCTTAGGGAGCTCGGAATGTTTAGTCTGCAGAAGAGAAGGTTAAGAGGGGACGTGATAGCCATGTTTAAATATTTTAAGAGATGTCATGTTGAGGAAGGAGCAGACTTGTTCTCTGCCGCTCCAGATATTAGGACAAGGAGCAATGGATTCAAGCTGCAGGAAAGGAGATTCCACTTGAACCTCAGGAAGAACTTCCTGATGGTCAGAGCTGTGCGGCAGTGGAATATGCTGCCTCAAACCTTCTTTGGAGGTTTTTAAGCAGAGACTGGATAGCCATCTGCCGGGAATGCTTTGATGGGTGCATGGCAGGGGGTTGGACTGGATGGCCCCTGGGGTCTCTTCCAACTCTATGAGTCTATGATTCTATGAACTTGTTGTACGAGGTAAGTTATATGTTTCTTGTAACCAGCTGCGATCAAAAGCCTGGATGCAGCATTTTTAATCCTCTGAAATTTTTTAACATTTTCCTAAGACAGACCCATGCTGCTTTTCTCCTTCTGATTAACTGATATGTTGCTTCTTAAAGATATTTAATAAATAATATCTATGTTGATCAAAAGAAAGACAGAGCTACATTGAAGAATGTAGGTTGCAGGAAGCAAGTTGCTGAACTGCTACTGTAGATTAAATGTACTGGTATAGCTGTGGTATTTGAAGGATTCAGCATATTGTTGCCTTGGCAGAGTTGCAAACAGAAAGAATGAATGTAGGAGAATATTTTCGCAAATCTAAATACCAAGTTGTGCTACATTTCATTCAGGCCCTTTTACATTTGCTTCCTAAAACCATCCAGTGTCTGCCAATATGAACACTCTTCGAAAGCAAATGGAATACTTAATTTATTCATATTGTGCATTCATTTGTAAATGTCAGGTTTTACAAGGTATGCTGTTTGTCAAGTACACAATTTCCACAACAAAGTAATGCCTTGCATATTGTTCACTAAACACTGTGTTAATTATGTGTGGTTTAGACAAAGGAATCAGTAACATACTTGCCACCAGAATGGAACTTTGGATGGCTACACATGCCCCATTGGAAGAGAAGGTCCAGCAACTTGAGGCCTGTGCATCTACTGTTCAGCATATTAGGGAGCATAAAGTTTTCTTGGACATGGCAGAACAGACTGTCCTGGATGAAGAACACACAGGAGATGTCTCTGAGAAGGAGGTCAGTTCCCAAACACAGGAGGTAGACATTTAGAGAAATATGATACTTAGATGAAGAATTTCTGAAAAGCGAAATGTTGAAGGCATGATTTCAAATAGTTCCAAAGAGGAAAAAGAATGGGGAGTATCAAAGTATCTAAAGAAACTGGGATGAATGTCTAAGAAACTTTCAACTGAGCTAAGATTTAAAAGGGACATGTATAAGAAATGGAAAAGGGGGACAGAATCGCCAAAGAAGAATTCAAACAAATAGCAGGGGTAGAAGAAAGTCAGAAAAGCAAAAGTGCAGAAAGAGCTCAGGCTTTCTAGAGAGGTTAAAAGCATTAAAAAGGGCCTTTTGGGTTATGTCTATAGCAAAAGGAAAAACAAGGAAGTAGTAGGACCACTACATGTGGAAGATGTCAAAACGCTAGAAGGAACAGAAAAAGGGCTAAACTATTCAACACCTTCTTTACCTTGGTCTTCTCCCAAAAAAAAAAAACAACAACATTCAACCTGGGGAAAATAGAGCAGATGATGCAATAAGGGAAATGTAGCACAGAATAAGTAAAGAGGTAGTACAGGAATATCTGACTAGTCTAAATAAATTCAGGTCTCCAGGGACAGAAGAACTACATCCAAGGGTATTAAAAGAACTGTTGGAAGTCATCACAAAACTGCTGGCAATAATCTTTGAAAATTGTTGGAGAACAGGAGAAGTCCCAGCAGACTAGAAGAGAGCAAATATTGTCCCCTGACCTTCAAAAATGGGGAAAAAGAGGACCCAAACAATTACTACCCAGTCAGTCTGACATCAATACTGGGAAGATTCTAGAGAGGATCATTAAAATGACAGTCTGAGCACTTAGAAAGGAATAATGTGACTACTCTCTCTCTCTCTCTCTCTCTCTCTCTCTCTCTCTCTCTCTCTTTTATAAAGTTGCAAGCTTGGTAGATGAAGAGAATGCTGTGGACATAGCATATCTTGACTTCAATAAGACCTTTGACAAGGTCCCCCGTGATATTCTTGCAAACAAGCCAGTAAAATCTAGGCTAGATAAGGCTACCGTTAGGTGGATTTGTAATTGGTTGATCAACTTAACCCAATGGCTCATCTTCATCCTGGAAGGAAGTGACTAGTAGAGTGCCACAGGGTTTTGTCCTGGGACCAGTGCTACTCAACATCTTTATAAATTGGATAATGCAATAGAGAGCATTCTTATCAAATTTACAGATGATACCAAATTAAGAGAGGTAACTAATACCACAGAGAACAGGATCAGAATTCAAAATGACCTTAACAGATTAGAGAACTTGTCCCAAACTAACAAAGTCAATTTCAACAGGGAGCTACTGCATGTAAGCAGAAAAAAAAATGAAATGAACAGATATAGGATGGATGAGAGCTAGCTTAATCACAGTACATGTGAAAGAGACCTAGGAGTTTTAGTAAACCACAAGCTGAACATTAGTCAACAGTGTGATGCAGCAGCTAAAAAAGCCAGTGTGGTTCTAAGCTCTATCTATAGGTGTATTATGTCCAAGTCAAAGGATATAATAGTACCATTCTATTCTGCTTTGATCGGCCCTTGCCTAGAATACTGTGTCCAGATCTGTTCACCACAGTTCAGAAAAGATATTGACAAGCTGGAGCGTGTCTAGAAGAGGGCAACCAAAATGCTAAAAGGCCTGGAAACCATGCCCTCTGAGAAATGGCTTAGGGAGCTGGGTATGTTTAGCTTGGAGAAGAGAAGGTTAGAATAGCCATGGCCATTTCTGCGCTACACTGTTATAATGCTATTATTCTACTTTCAACATCCTATGGAATCTTGGGGTTTGCAGCTTAGGAAGAGGCATTTATAATTCTCAGCCAGAGAGCTCTTTGGCCTCAGTAAACTACAAACCCCAGAATTCCACAGGATGCTGAAAGTGGAATAACAGCACTATAACAGTGTAGTGCAGAACTGGCACATGTTTAAATATTTGAAAAAATGTCATATGGAAAATGGAGCAAGCTTGTTTTCTGCTGCTCCAGAGACTAGGGCAGAGAGCAATAAGCTTCAAACTTAAGGAAAAGAGATTCCACCTAAACATTAGGAAGACCTTCCTGATGGTGAGAGCTCTTCAACAATGTAGTTGAGTCTCCTTCTTTAGAGGTTTCTAAATAGAGGCTGGGTAGCCAATTGTTGGGAATGCTTTGATTATATCTTCCTGCATGGCAGGGGATTGGATAGATGGCCCTTGTGTTGTCTTCCAGCTCTATGATTCTATGATTTCACAACCTCCAGATGACCTCCTAGGAGTCCTCCAAAGATACCTTCATCATTGTTTGTCTCGCTAATAGTGATGTCCAAAAAGTGGATCTCATTAGCATGATAGTGAGTATCATATTGGATGTTGTTTATAGAACTGACCCACAAGAAAAATTGTTTCACAACACCCCAAATTCCTGTCCACATAAGGAGCATATCACTGATAAACGATCAGTACAAAATTGTTTTTAAAAAACCCTCAACACTCAATCATATTAATAATGTTAATTTAAAACATATTTTTAAAAGGCAGTTAAAATATGCTGCTGCTGATGATGATGATGATGATGATGATGATGATGATGATGATGATGATGATGATGATAAAAAGGCAGATACAAATGCAACACATCCAAATTAAAAGACCTGCTGTAACAGGAAGTTAATGCTCAAAGATCTGGGTAAAAGGGAAACACTATGGCCATTTCCACACTATACTGTTATAGTGCTATCATTCCACTTTCAACATCCTGTGGAGTTCTGGAGTTTGTAGTTTACTGAGGTCAAAGAGCTCTCTGGCTGATAATTTTAAATACCCCTCCCTAAACTACAAACCCCAGCAGACAAAGACCATTTCTGCACTACACTAATAGGACAATAACAGTGTAGTGCAGAAATGGCCTTTGTCTGCTGGTGGAAAGAAAGCAGAGAGAGGGCCATCCTAGCTTCCCATGGGAAGGAATTCCACGGTCTGAGAACAACAACTGGGAAGATCTCTCCTGTGTTCTCGTCAAATGTGCCTGTAATGGTGATGGACCTGGGATAAAACCCTCACTCAAAGATCTTAAAACTTGGTCAGGTTCATATTGTGAGATGCAGTCTTTGGAATGCATGGAGTTTCTGTACCACATTCACCTAGGTTGAAGAGGCAGCAGAATCCAACAAATGTAACACTTTCTTTGGACACTGTATAGGAGAGGATCCACTGTTCTAAGCCACAAAAGATATAGAAGCTCATAATGCCTTGCTCCTAAAATGGATTTTATTGCCAGCTACACAGTACACAAATGAAAAAAGAAGTTACCCTACACAGGCATACTTCAGTTAAAGAAGTGGATGTGTTCCTTGCATTACTTCTTTAACAGAAAATTCATTACCAGAGGCCAAAATAACATGAAAAGTATAGGGCTAGGTTCCTGCACCACAAAGAAGGGCAGCTGGACATGTTTCAACAAACTTTTTATTCAAAACTAGCAATATGAACATGTGAAATTAAACAACAAGGTCAGGTCAACCTTGTATAAGTAAACAAAAACATTTTGCATCTTCTAGAGACCATTTGAAAGCTTCTTCCAAAAAGAATCCAGGGATGATTTTTTTTCTTCACCAGCCTCCACTCTTCTCATGATTTCCATTTGGGTGGGCAGACCTAAAGATCTTTGCTTCCTTAATTAGCTGGTGAGGCAGGTTTATCTGCTTTTCACTGTTTTGCTGCTCACTCAGACCTAGAGAGAGTTTCTAGAAACAGCTGTTGTTTATCTTGTGTGTGTGGGCAGGCACATGCAACTACAGTAGGTTTGGCTAGAATATAATCCTTTTCGTTCCCAGCCCAGACTTGATTGCATTGTTCACTGCAGACATGTTGCTTCAACCTCACATTGAAAGTATATGTTTCTCCTGCTCTCCTTTCTATTCTCCCACTGACAATGCCCTAAAAAAAACTTTCCAGCTGGACAGAGGATGAGAAAGGAGTGGGCAGGTGAAAATACGCTTTGTAAAAAGGAGTTTCTTCAGAGGCCTTGTTAATTGAGATATTTCTGTATCGAGTTAATCCGTATTGTCTACTCTGACTAGTATCAGCTCCCTAAGATCCTAGCAGTATCATATTTTCTGATCCAGTCTTCGAGCTGAAATCCCTTTCAACAACAGTGTTGGGACAGAACTCAGGAACCTATGTATTCACAGCATATGCCCTGATGATGAGCTCCAAAGCCTTCTTCCACTGATTCCAGTGATTATTTGGAACTAAATGCAGGTACACAGATTTCACATGTATATCTAGTAGTTACTTAACTCAAAGCGGTTATTTCCCCCACCCCCAGCCTCCAAAAATGTGTACTTTCTAAGAAAAAGAATAGGCATTCTGGACACTCTAAGAAGAACACTGATGCATAATTCTTAAATATATAAGACATCAACTGAAATTCAGTGGCCCAAAGAAAGGCAGATACGATAGATGATAAGTTCTGTAAGAATGTCCCAAATCACATTTTTGGTGATGCCCCTCAGTCACTTTGATTTCATTGTGCTCATTGGAATTCATTAACTCAAAACAGCAATTCTATCCAAGTAACAGACATAACATTGTTGTCGTATTCAAGAACATTTCTGGTTCACAAGGGACTGAGATGCTGCTGTTTCCTGACAGACCAAGGCATTCCAAAGTGTAATTCATATAAGCTGAAGAAATGGGTGACAGTTTTGTATTCTAAAGTTAGCCAGTTTTGCCTGCAGGCTCTTCTACTGCAGCTTTGTTTTCACTGTGTGAAATTCACAGATACACATTTTCCTATCTGAGTAAGTCATTTTGGCACAACAGTAGCAACATTAAACAGCACATTTCTGTACAGTTGTTCACAGGCGCTAGGTTATCTCTCCTTTGAGCAACTTAACAAAACAAGCAAAGGCATGTTAAGGTTTCTGAGGAAAGCAAAGGCCTCAACAGGTGAAAAACATGGTTCTACTGAACTTAATTTCACAGCTTAGTGGTATAGGGTTACCAGAGTGAAAACTGAAATGGCTCCTCTACATTCAACAGTTATGTACATGACTCCTGCACATTTTTTTTAAATATTTTTATTAAGATTTGATTGCAACCCCCCCCAAAAAACAAGTGGATATACACAATTATTGGATGTATCCCACTCCCCCCCCCCACTTCCAAGCTTATATTCTCTGGTTGAATCTACTTTGTTTCCATTTACACAAGAGAAGAACAATTACATTTCCATTAACAAGAGAAAACAGTTACATTAGTTTCTTTCTTTCATTTCTTGTACATTTATGTCTTTATCCAATCCAAAACTCCTTTCCATTCCTGTTCAAAGCTCTGGATAGGTTTGTGTTTCAAGGAAAATGCTAATTTTTCTATCTCTACCATATCCAGATTGGATGTCCCACATTCTGAGCCCATCTAACTATTGTATCTTTAACTACATCTGGTTCCATTTCTCTTTTCAACAATAGTTTATAAAATTTGGAGATTCTCTTCTTTTGGTTTCCCTTCATCAGTAAATCTAGTTCATTTTCTTTTCTCTCAAATCCATACAATTTTTGATCCATTTTAAATCTTTCTTTAAGTTTCGCCATGGGAACCAGTTTAGCTCATATCCTTCAGCCTTTAATTCTTCTACTGTGCACATTCTTGGTTTCTCCCCCTCCCATTTCAATATTTCTTGGTATGTTAGTACATTTCCTTGCTTTGTTGGGGCAATTCTATATGCTTCTTGTGGTGAAGTCCATATTGGAAGTTTTGTGTAATATGTCCGCTTTATTTGTAGCCATACAAATAATCTAATCTTTGAAAACTCTTGGCAGAGAGGAGAAGTTCCGACAGACTGGAGGAGGGCAAATGTTGTCCCCATCTTCAAGAAGGGAAAAAAGAGGACTCAAATAATTATCGCCCAGTCAGCCTGACATCAGTACCTGGAAAGATCCTGGAGCGGATCATCAAACAGTCAGTTTCTAATCACTTAGAAAACAATGCCGTAATAACGAAAAGTCAACATGGATTTCTCAAAAATAAGTCATGCCAGACTAATCTTATCTCTTTTTATGATAGAGTTACTTGCTTGATAGATGAAGGGAATGCCGTGGACATAGTATATCTTGATTTCAGTAAGGCCTTTGACAACGTTCCCCATGACATTCTTGCAAAGAAGCTAGTAAGATGTGGGCTCGACAGGGCTACTGTCAGGTGGATTTGTAACTGGTTGACTGACCTTACCCAAAGGGTGGTCACCAATGGCAGATTCTCATCCTGGAGAGAAGTGACTAGCGGGGTGCCACAGGGTTCTGTCCTGGGCCCGGTGCTGTTCAATATCTTCATTAATGACTTGGATGAAGGAATAGAGGGCACGCTGATCAAATTTGCAGATGACACCAAATTGGGAGGGGTTTCTAATACGCCTGATGACAGGATCAAAATTCAAAAGGACCTGGACAGATTGGAGAGCTGGGCCAAGGCTAACAAAATGAATTTCAACAGAGAGAAATGTAAGGTCCTACACTTAGGCAGAAAAAATGGTATGCAGAAATATAGGATGGGGGACATGAGGCTGGATAGCAGTACGTGTGAAAGGGATCTAGGAGTCTTAATAGACTACAAGCTGAACATGAGTCAGCAGTGTGATGCGGCAGCCAAGAAAGTCAATGCAATTCTTGGTTGCATCAATAGGAGTATGGTGTCTAGATCGAGGGAGGTATTGGTACCGCTTTATTCTGCTTTGGTTAGACCTCATCTTGAATACTGCGTCCAATTCTGGGCACCCCAATTCAGGAAGGATATGGATAAGCTGGAGCAGGTCCAGAGGAGGGCAACCAAAATGGTGAGGGGCCTGGAAGCCATGCCCTATGAGGACAGACTTAGAGAGCTGGGTATGTTTAGTCTGCAGAAGAGAAGGTTGAGAGGGGACATGATAGCCATGTTTAAATATTTGAAGGGATGCCATGTCAAGGGGGGAGTGGGCTTGTTTTCTCCTGCTCTTGAGACCAGGACAAGGAGCAATGGATGCAAGCTGCAGGAGGGGAGATTCCACCTGAACCTCAGGAAGAATTTCCTGATGGTCAGGGCTGTCTGGCAGTGGAATGTGCTGCCACAGAGTGTGATGGAGTCTCCTTCGCTGGAGGTTTTTAAGAGGAGGCTGGATGGCCACTTGTCGGGAGGGCTTTGAGGGTTTTCCTGCATGGCAGGGGGTTGGACTGGATGGCTCTTGTGGTCTCTTCCAACTCTACATTTATATGATTCTATGATTCTATATCTTTAGCAATGTCTTCCGGATGCAATGGTTATTAAACTCTTTGTTCACCATTAATCTATCATAGCATAAATATCCATGCCAACCGACTCTATTGCTTATTTCTTCCAATTCTTTTATAGTTGTTCTCTCTAATTGAATCCAATCTTTAATCCAGTCTAGGCAACATGTGTAATAATAAATTTTCAATGATGGTAAGTCAAGTCCTCCTCTCTCTTTTGCATGCTGAAGTGTTTTAAATCTTATTCTTGGTTTATTTTCTCATTCTTTAAATATCTTCTCTCTTCCTATTATTGGTAAATTCTGAAAAAGGAACATGAGCTTAGGTAATAAAGACATTTTAAAAGCATTTATTCTTCCCAGGAGAGATAGATTTACATTTTTCCATTTTTCCATATCATTTTTTTTATCTCTTTCCATATCTTCAAATAGTTGTTGTCAAATAATTCTTGATTCTTTTTTGTTATAATAATTCCTTGATATTTTGTTTTCTTAGTTAGTTGACATCCAGATATTCTCTCCAAGTCCGCTTGCTCTTTTGTAGTCATGTTTAATGTCATCATCATTGTCTTTTCCTTGTTTATCTTGTATCCTGCCACTTGTCCCTATCTTTGTAAAATTTCCATCAACACATGTATTGATTCTTGTGGATCCTCCAGAAATATAATTACATCGTCTACAAAAGCTTTTTTTCAAAAAAAAATATTATTATTGAAAGTTTAGTTTTGAAAATAAAAAAAAAACCCTTCCCACTTCCAAGCTTACATTTTCCAGTTGAATCTACTTATTTTCATTCCGTACATACATAGTTTCTGTTTAACAAAGAAGAGAACAATTGCATTTTTCCTTTTGACATTTCTTATACCTTTATATCTTTATCCAATCCAAAACTTCCCTTTCGAAGTTCTGGGTAGGTTTATTTTTCAAAGAAAATGTTAATTTTTCTGTCTCTACCATATCCAGAACTTTTAATTTCCATTCTTCTATATCAATACATTTCCTTTCTTTCCAATATTGCACATATGTCAACCTTGCAGCCGTTATTAAATATAATAATATCTTCTGATGACATCTTATTTCCCTTTTTTGCCCTAACAGATTTAACAAATAAAACTCCGGTTTCATTTCAAAATTCAAATTACAGATTTTTTGGATTTCATCATGTATCTTCTTCCAAAATTTTTTTTTTGCTATCCTACAAGTCCACCACATGTGAAAGAAAGACCCCACTTTTTCATCACATTTCCAACATCCTGCGTTTCCATTTTTAGTTTTTTTTTTTTTTTTTTGTAGTCTTTCTGGGGTCATGTACCATCTATGCAGCATTTTATAAAAATTCTCTTAAATTTAGGTTTGGCATAAATTTTATATCAGTTTTCCATGCTCTCTCCCAAGTTTCTAATTCAACTGAATGTCCAATATTCTGTGACCACCTGACCATTGCATCTTTAACAACTTCTGATTCCATTTCTCTTTTCAACAATAGTTTATAAAGTTTGGAAATCCTCTTCTTCTGGTTACCCTTCATCAATAAATCAAATTCATTTTCTTTTCTCTCAAATCCGTATAATTTTTGATCCATTTTAAATCTCTCTTTGAGTTGTCTCCATGGGAACCAGTGTAGCTCATGTCCTACAGCATTTAATTCTTCTGCTGTGCGCATTCTTGGCTTATCCCCTTCCCATTTCAACAACTCTTGGTATGTTAATAAGTTTCCTTGTTTTGTTAAAGCAATTTTATATGCTTCTTGGGGTGAAGTCCACACAGGAAGTCTTCTATAAAATTTTTGCTTTATTTGTAGCCAGACTTTCAATAATGTCTTCTGGATGCAATGATTATTGAACATCTACAAAAGCTTTTAATTTCAATTCCTTTTTCCTTATTTTCAAGCCTCTTATCTGTGAGTCCTCATTTATTATAGTCAACAATAGACTCCTGCACATTTAATAGTCATGTGTGACAAGCAACACCTGTTGAAATTTCTTCTTCTGCACAGTTTAAAGTACAGGAGCCCTCTACAGTTTTCAATCTAGCAACTTTCTGCATTATCCTCTTAGCCATGAAGAGAATGGTCATCTCCCTGTCTCAGAGCTACAGGTACCTTAAGCCTGTAAAATGGATGCTAGGAGGTATCAGGTGAGTTCCAAGCATCCATTTTAACCTAGTACTGTACCAGCTGGGTTCTGTGCCTTTTTTCAACCTTGATCTCCAGCTGTTGAACCACTTTCTGATTCCCCTCTTCATTCTTTTTATCCTGAAATCTCTAATCTTGAAACAACTGATGTGAGTGAGAAGGGTGCACCTGAGTGAGAAAATATGAGCCTGTATAAAGGAGAGAGAAAGTATAATGTGGTCACTTCTCTCCAGGGATGCAAATCTTCACTTGTTCACGTATGAGACCAAAACAGTTCGCAGGTTTTCTCCTTGCTAGCTGAGATTACAAGACTTTTGAGGAATTGTTTTGCAAAACATTGGCAAAGGTTTTCTTGTGCAAAAGGTTGTATTTCAGTAAAATACAATGCTTTGCTCAAAAACTGGGACTCTTAGGCTCACCCTAAGAAAATCCATTCACCAACTCTTTGCAGTTGGGAAGATGACTGTACAATGCTCTGCATATTGTTTTGTGTCTTAGTACTCATACTGGGGGCATGTGGTGGCTGAGACAACAAGGGCTGTCCACTCCTATCCTAGGTATACTAACATATAATTAATATTAATGCTAAATAAATATTAATATTAAATGAACAGAAATTATTAAATTAGTTCTTGATTACAAAAAAAGCACCAGTACTATAGTGATAAAGCACATTTTCATATTTAAGGAAAAGTAAACCTTAATAACTTAAACATACCAAATCTTATTGATCTTGGAGGCTAAGCAAGGTCAGTTCTGGTTAGTATTTGGACAGGAGACTGCCAATGAATATCAGGTCTGATAGGCTATATTATAGAGGAAGAAACAGGTAAAATCACCTCAAGTATTCCTTGCCTAAGAAAATCCCATGAAGTTCATGGGGTCACCATAAATCGACAAGCAAGTTGAAGGCACACACACAAATTCATACACACATACACAGAGAAAGAGAGAGAGGCTTTCACCACTCTACCCACAGACTCTCTCACCATTTTTTGGATAGAAGAGGGATGTATTTATGAACAGATATTGTTTCTCCTGTGGAAATGCCAAAGTATGCCAAAGAAACATTTGTTAGTTTTCAGCTCAGATTTTCAGTGAAGGCATATTGCTATCTGGAGGGCAGTGGAACAGGATTTTATGTTGACTGCGTCTGACATCTTCAGAAATTATTGAAATAACACTGTTGGCTTTATAATTAGAAAAACTGTGTGTTTCTGCTTGCCAGATATGGCCGAAGAAAAATAACACAGCCACCCTCAGGAGAGAAGGAGTGAATGTACCACTTAATTCAAGTTCCTGGGCTATTGCGTGACAAAAAGACTTTATGTAAGATTTGATGATTTCCATAACATCGTAGCATTAGGGGAAAAAATGGAATGACAGTGTCACTTATTTTCTTTTTAACATTCTTCTTTTTATCGGGTGAGAACAGAAAGTCAGCCCTCAACTTCCCAGAATGCTGTACATGTACACTAAATGCTACATCATGTATGTTAATATAAACTACTTAGCAATCTTTGATGAGGAACCATATTACGTCCTGCATGAGCCTACCTGGGTTCCAGAATGACTGAGAGAACCCTTTCCCTAAGTGCTTTTAGCCTCACAAGCATAAGGGTGAATGTAAGAGAGGACCTTTTTGCTAGCTACTCCTGAGGATCCTAACTTTCTCCTGCAAAGGGACCCAAGACAGCTTACAAAATTTAAAATAAAAGTTTAGCTAAGAATGCACTACTTCAAATGTTTAATTAAACATAAATTCTCTTAAAAGATGTATAGTTAAAACAGCTTTAAAATACAGTTGGCTCTCCACATTTGTGGGTTTAATTTTCATGGGTTTGATTATTTGTGAATTTCTCCAACCCCTGCTCTTCCAAACACTTCTTTCCCATGGGAATCTCTCAGCAGCTCTGATCAGACCATGCAGCTCCTTGAAAACCCACCTCTGGTCCTCTTCCTCCTCCACTGACCAGCTAAGGTTGTCTGCACCCCAATTTCTCAGCACCACAAATCCTCTCCCCATGGCCTTCACACCAAGGAAAGAGAGGGGCAAGAGAGAGGAAGTATGTGTCCAGTATGCCAACCTTCCCCTTTTCCCTCTCCTTTCCCTGACCTGGGCCATTTCCACACTACACTCTTATAGCGTGATTATTCCACTTTCAACATCCTATGGAATCCTGGGGTTTGCAGTTTCGGGAGGGGCCACGGGCCCCTCCCAAAACAACAAACCCCAGGATTCCATAGGATGTTGAAAGTGGAATAATCACGCTATAAGAGTGTAGTGCAGAAATAGCCCTGGTTTGGACCATGAGTACCTACTCTCCTTACCACATCTCAGCCCTTTTCTCATAGACATACACGCATACATACATTTTGGTATTTGCATTTTTTCTACTGTTGCAGAAGTTCTGAGCCCTTAACCTCTGTGAATGTGGAGGGCTGACTGTACATTTAAAGCACACCTCTTTGAACACTGCTGTACCATATGATTATGATTAAAATCAGTCAAAAGCTTGCCTAAATGCAAAGGTCTTAAACTGCCAGAGGAAAGAAAGCAAGGAGGGGACTAACTTGACTTCCCAAAGGAGGGAGTTCTACAGTCTAGGACCTTTTTTGCATATTAACTTGTTTCATGTGTGTGCGGGGGGAGGGGGCAGGAATCTTATCTAGGGTTAACTGGGATTTTTTTTTAGTATTAAAAATACAATAAATAAAATAAAATAAATCTTCTAGATAAAAACTCTATTTTCCTCCTTTTTAGACTATAGTACAGAACTACAGTTCAATAACCTGAAATTGAAATACCTATTTCCTGTTAAAGTTATCACATATTTTTAAGATATAGCATGAAAATGACCTAGGGTATATTTCCACTAAAATGGGTTCCTTGATTCACTGGAAGTTTCCAAAATAGGAATAAAGAGGAAAAGAGAAGGCAATTTTTCATTTATTTCCCCGTATTTTGTTGTTGTGTGCCTCCCTCCACAGGACTGGGAGAATCTTTAGAACAGCATACAAAATAGAACAGTGAAATTGGCCCTCTTCCTTCTTCAGGTCACAGAAACCTCCACTAGATTAAAGAGTTTTCCATCAGCATGTACGTACACTACACAGTTATTGTGGTTTCATATTACTTTTATTGCTACATTCCACAGAGCTCTAGGGTTTGTAGCTTGAGGAAGCACTTGCAGTTTATTGCTGTGGCGTAACAATTGTATAGTTCAGAGGAGCACACTAGAGCTCTCTTCATTCAAGATTGTGAGCACCTCCCCAAACTACAAATCCTAGGATTACATAAGATGGAACCATAAGAGCGAAAATTATTTTGACCTACTGCAATTGTGTAGGGTGGATATATTCTAAGGGGAAGTATGCCATTGGATACAACGAATTACCGACAGACTTCTTGGGTTATGCCAACATTTTGCAATCAAATAACATCCAGTAAGTGTTGTTCAATATTATACTAATGCCCTCAACTACAAACCAATGGACTAAGATAATTTACCTTAAATGTACCATTAAAAATGTTTCAAGTGAGTTCTCACTGTCATAAATAAAGGAGGGAGGAGGACAGGGCCAACCAAAGTTAAATGAGGGGAAATTTCAGTTCAGATTTCAAAAGGTTATTGGTTGTTTACTTGGTTTGTGCATATTCAAGCTATATCTGTGTCATGGCATTTGCTCAGTATAGACAAATGACTCACTTCCTTTCATAACTGGAGGGTCTTGTGAAAAGAAACAAACAAACTAAAGGCTAAACTATTACAATGCAAGGTGAATCAAGAAGAAAACAAAATGAGCCTTTGGGATTATTTTGTCTCATTGGCGTTGAAGAGAAATAGTTTCATTTTTCACATCTTCTGAAACACTGGAAAGACTAGAAATCTTTGTTCACCTAACTGCACATGTTCTGTAATGAAAAAAAGCGTCCTCCTGAAAAAAAAAAGAAAAAAAGAAAAAAGGGCTAGAGCCTGGTCATTTAAATTGCTATTTTGTCATGGTGTTTTCAAAATCTGCATCTCAACAAAACAGTTTCTCTCTAATAACAAAATGGAGTGTTAAATAATTTCTGAATGAGTCTCGTTTGATACTCAAATGGTAGAGAAACATGTTTCTTTCTGTTGCCTGTCTCTGGTTAAAAAGCAAAGCCTTTTGACCATATTAGGCTAATTTTGCTCGACATATTCAGTTCATGCTTCAGCTGTCGGAACAACTGCTGCCTTCATACTGTTAGTGATCTTGACATTCCTTTGAGCAACTGAAATATCACAGATTCAAGGTAGCCTACAGAACGGTCGTGCTTTATTTTTGAATGAATTTGAATATGGAATTGTCATGAAGGGAAAAAAACACATCTGTACTGGGAAATGTTTTGTTCTTTCCACTAGATATACGTTTTCAAAAGTGCAATCAAATAAGAGAATCCCAAAAAAGCTGAGAAGAAATCAATCTGTGCATGATATAAATATAAAGCAAAAATAAAATGGAATTGTACATTTTTTTCAATCTTCAGATAAGTAAAATCAATGAAAGACGGAAAAGAGGGAAAATATTTGTAATATGAGGAGAAAAATAAAAAATATTCAGTTTTACTTATGAGATAAATTCACCTTATGATTTCCTACGCTGATTTGGAATTGCAGATCTTTACTGATTTTTTTAAATTGACAGATTTCTTTCTAGATAATTGTCTGTGTGAAAGAGGCATCCTTTGTACCCTGACAAACTACATTTTTGTCATATCTAGACTCAAGAAAAATATAGCAAGCAACTCAGTTTTATACTGCAAAGATAAATCAGTGTGACAAAAAGTGACACCTATGAAATTGCCAGTTCTATTCATGTCTGAATCATGTCTCCCAAAATTTGTTTGCACCAGAATTAGCTAATCTTTACTCTTGTAGAATCAGAGATGTAAGGTATAATGTGCAGGCACTATTGATCCAATTGTTCCATGCAAATAATATTCCTCCAGAAAGGTCTGGTATATCTTTGCCCCCTGCATGACTTTTGGGATGGAAGGAGACCCACTGTTGCATTTCCACATGATGTGGACACATTCCTTTGGGTTCACCAGTTTAAGACATGCTTTTAATGAACAAATTCTCTCATCTCACTTTCCTTCAGCTCAGTGTGAGTCTAGACTAGTTGCTCTTGCAAGAGGGCTGAACTGGTGTTTCCTGATTGGCGTTTGATTTATTTTTTTTCCCTCCTGTTCAGCCCCAGGCTGTTTGTTTGCTTGTTTTGAAGGGGGAGTAGATTTGGTTGATTGTCTTTTTCGTCACAACTGACAGGTGGTAAGAACTTCCAGAGAAGTGAGAGATGCTGTCCTAAGAGATCCAAGGCTTGTGTAGATGCTAATTTACCAATTTGTTGTTACTTGAGACTGAGGTGGGTGGAGGAATCCCTTGGCCTATGAAGGATCTCACTCAGTGAACCAAACTGGTTCGATGCAGTAGGAATAATCATAGGCCCTTTGGTCTGCCTTTAGGCAATGACAAACAAAGATTGACATACCCACTAATTTGATTCTGTTTCTTCTGGACACATATCTACACTTCATTTTCTAAATATGCACACAAACAAACAAAAAAGTTCTTTTTTAAGGGAGAGACAAATCATCCACTAATTGTTTGTTTTGAGCCACAAGTAGTAAAGAAGTAGCTACAGTCAAGTAGTTTTGCTGTGAACACATCTTCTGAGTTCCATTAAGTACTCTGGCAACGTTAATTAAATGATAAAAGTTGTCTGGTTGAAAGGCTCATCAATGGCCCCGAGGAACTCAGGAGTGATTCAGACATTATGTGGATGCAGCATGGAGGTCACAGAAAATGCATTCATGAAGTAGGATTTATATGATTGGTTGCTTACAATGCTAGCGTGGCTATTTGCCACATACTCAGTACAACTGACACAGCAAGATGATAGCAAACATTAGGCCTCCTATTTGGGGTGTCACTATAAAGAACCATTTTTGAGAACTTCCATGAGAAAAGTGTAACACTGTGGACCCTTTTTTAATACACATATATATATATATATACACACACATATTGCTGAACATGAGACCATTAATGATATCCACAGACTAGACTGCAGTTTAAGTCTTTTACTCCAAGTCTCAAGTCAAGTCTCAAGTCCTTGCAAGATACTTTCAAGTCAAGTCTCAAGTCTGGGAGCCAAATTTATACCCCAACCTATATTCCAGAATTTCTGGACAGAGTTGAATAAAGTCACAGAGCCTTAGAAGTAAGGAATAGGATCCTTCTTACTCCCCCTTCCTGAAGCTGGAAGTTTTTGTGTGAATGGCTATAAAAGAATCTGCAGCTTCAGAAGTGGGGAATAGGATCCTTCTTAACTTCTCATTTGTGAAGCTGGAGGATTTTTTTGGAAGTAGGGAATAGGATTCTTGTTACTCCCCATTACTGAAGCTCCAAAATCTTTAGAAAGAAGGATCCTTCCTCCTCAAGCTTGTTGCTGAACGCATTTGCTGTCCCTCTCTGAGAAACACATCCTTCGCTTTGGGGACACGTCTTGTCTTCTGCTCTTAGGAAAAGTTTTTGAAGGCTCTTCTGATATGTAGTGGGGACAGGCTGCTGAGCAAACCTGTGAGAAATGCACTCACCTCTGAGAAATACACCAACAATTTCAGCTTGAGACAGATTATCACGTGACCAGTAGGCAAAAAGAGATGGAAGCGTTGTTCAAAGTCATAAGGTTTCTGAATGAATGTCTTGTGTTACTGAACCAAGGGCAGGAAGTTGTTCGCTAAAAATATACAAGTTATGAGTCAAGTCAAGTCAGTGCATCATTTATTAAGTCCAAACTGAATCACTGAAGCAATTTAAGTCTGACTTGCGTTCAAGTCAATCGACTCAAGTCTACATCACTGCTAGATAGTAAGTCATAATGTCTCCACTGACCTTCCCCCTTGGATGTGAATGAGCAAGGCATGGTGGTGGTCATGATGGTGATGATGGTGATGATGATGATGATGATGATGATGCAGCCCAACTCTCCATTAATGTTGAAAGAAAAGTGGTCTTCGGTGCCTGCTTTGTAAATATTAAAACAAACACTGTTGGGGGAGGGGAAGGTTAGTCAAAGATGTCCACATGAATTACCTCTTGTGGAAATGAGCTGGTCTTATTGAATGTGGGAATTGATTTGGATGCATCACTTAATCTGAAATCTCTTTTTTTCAAAAAATTGAAGATTATATAGCATCAGGTTAGAGTTAGACTTAAAACAAATTGAGCTTAGTCATTTCAGTTGCCATTTTGTCACGGTGTTTTCAAGTTCTGTATCTCAACAAACAGTTTCTCTCCAATAACAAAATGAAGTGCTAAATAATTTCTGAACAATCTTCATTTGATTCTCAAATGGTAGAAAAACATGTTTCTCTCTGTTGTCTGAGTGATCTCCCAGAATAAAATTGTGCCAGATTTCACCTTTAAGTCGCTTGCTTGGCATATTGTACCTTTTTTCTGCAATGCCCTTGTAGTTTTTTAATTACTCCACTAATGAAGGTATTCAGATTTATCTGGGTTAAAAATCCATTGCTGCAGCCTTCATCCCAGTAACCTCTTCCCTCTACCCCAACTGTTTTTCTCTTTCTTACTGATCTTTCTGTCCGCCTTGGCGTTCACACCCTAACTCATTTCCTACCTTACAAGTCACCAGAGAGACAAATCTCTCTCTGCCTCTGTCTCTATCTTTCTCTTTGCTTCTCTCTCTTTCTGGATTGCCACATCCTACTTCCTCAAATGAATGCAGCCATACTTGTATATTTTGCAGATTATCTGCTCATTATGCAATTGATCATGAAAAGATTTATCAACACACATGAACCTTTCTAATTTCCCACTGGGAAGCATTCCTTCCACAGTTGCTTTATAGACAAATAGCAGAAGAAAGATGAAGAGATACACATAGCAGAGAAATGTATTTTTGCCAATGCTAAATGTTGGTCTTGCAGAAAGAAAAGCCCAGTCTCATGATCTCTATCCACCGTCTATAGCAGCAGCAATTATTGGTGCCATCACTAATGCTTTTTCTACTTGGAATCAAAGTCACATCCTTAGAGACTTGCATGGAAATGGTGTAAAACAGAAGACCAGAGTTTAGTTCTTGGAGGAAGAGCAGCTAAAGGTTCTACAGGCACTATACAAGTCTACTGATTTCCTGATTAGAATGATGTAGGATGGATTGCAGCCAGAAATAAAAAGCGATTCTGAAAGGGGGCTTTTACTCCTATACCATTCTCCTCCCTCTCTCATGCACACACCAACTTCCCTTTTCCAGAGCAGAAATGAAATTACAAAACACAAAACACAAAAAGCCAGGACAGGACAAGATAAGAAGCATGTATAGGGTAGCAAGAAATGGCCTTCTCCTCCTGTTCTCCGTCTGTCCCTCCTTCCCTCCCTTTCCCTCTCTCTGTTTGAGAGAGAGAGAGAGAGAAAAGGAGAGAGAAAGGGATATGCTCAAATACATACATATGCAGGCACACACATCTGGAGTCAGGAATTGGTAAAGTTTCCCAAGCAGTAGGGTTTCAAAGCAGTAGGACTTTGTTCCAGCAACAGAAAAACCAGAAATAACAATAGCTTGGTCCTCTACAATCCCACCTGCAAAGCATATGGATCCAGATTTTGAAGAAGCTTCTTAGTTCTGACGGTTATCACTCCTGAGGACCCTACTGCCTGCCAGCTAATGACCCAAGGGACTCAGTGTCATCTAGTAAGAAAACCCTATTTTTAGTGTAGCTATGTCTGGAGACCACACTGCCTTAAAATATTGCAGTAGAAGTTATCTATTACCACCACTACTTCCCTCTGTTGGGTCACTGCCTGCCAATGTCTGCTTTGATCTTGCAGCCAGTAATTACTCCCACACAAACACACCTCATTTGGCACCTGAGTCCAAATTAAGCTCTCAGCTGCATGCAAAGCCTCGTGTGTCATTGACCTCGGTGTAGCACTTACGTTCCAGGAAAGCATCATCTAACCATGTTAAGTCAACTTTTAAACTGGACAATGTATCACTGTAACTTTTTCCTGTATCTGTGATTCCAATCTGCTTTATTTTTGTTACAGGAAGTTCATGATGCAACAAGTTAAATCACAGAAACTGCACAGAGTCTGAAGTCTTTGTTCCACATAGGTGATCGGCCTGTTTTCCTACATTCTATGAATCAAAGATACATCATTTCACTTCTCCCCAAGATCCCAGATCAGATCACCTTTCTACACCACCTTCATAGGAAAGGTCCTATAAATGTGCAGCTTTAAATTGGTGGTAAGGGTTTTCTGTTGGAGTAGGAAGGGGCTCAGTTTCATTTCTGGATTTTATGTTCTGCATGGAGAGGACAACTCCCATGAGATGAGTTTCCAAATGAGCCCAGTTTTTCAGTCACATGAATTCAGCCTTCACCAATCTAGTGTTCTCCAAATGTGTCAAATTGCAACATCCACCATTCCTAACCAACAGTGAACTGGAACTCCAATTCAACATGGGCTTGCTTGATTAACCTGTTCCAACCCACAACACAACAGCTGCCTTAGCTGATAATTTGTATAATATTCAAAGGAAGTCACATAGATTTAGAGAACTAGAATATGGCAGCCCTATACAACACATAAAGAGAGGTACAGCTGCCTTCCACTACCCTTCCTAAATGCTAATTATAAAATGAGCATTCCAAATGCCCCATGTAGTGTTATAACCCTCCATGTTCTCCAACATAGGGCAAAACTAATGATGTGTCTGTCCATTCATACATAAACCAGAAGCAGTCTGTTCTTTGCATGAAGGAAGAGAATGAAATTGACGTGGATTAACAAAACAAATTCAAATATCCAGAGGGACAAGGCAAGGTTGTCCGTTATCCTCGACTTTATTTGTGGTAGTCATTGAAATTTTGGCAAATATTATTAGAAAGGATGAGAATGTGGAGGGAACTGGTATTAAGGAAAAAGAATAAAGTAAATTTGTTTGCTGATGATACCTTGCTGACAATTAAAGATCCAATAAAGAAAATGGATAGAGTATCTGAACACTTACAAGAATTTGGGGAAATGACAGGGCTACAAATAAATTGGACTAAATCAGAATTAATGTTGTTTAATTATACTGGAATAGAAGAACAAGATTTTTTAAAAGATAGATAGATAGATATTAATTTAAAGGAAATAATTAAATACTTAAGAATAAATATTACAAAAGGTCTACAAAGATTAGAGGGAAAAATTATAATAAATTAAGACAAGAAGTGAATCGGAAACTAGAGGAATATAAAAATATTAAGTTTTCATGGTTTGGAAGAATAGCATGAGTAAAAATGAAAATACTACGTAAGATTAATTTTTTGTTCAGGATGTTACCAATAAAAGTATCAGAAGAAAACTGAAAAACTGGCAGTTATTATTGAACAATTTTTGTAATGGGAACAAGAGTGTGAGGATTAATAAGAAATTTTGGTATAAATCCTGAAAAGAAGGTGGATTGGGCCTCCCAAACCTAAAACAGTATTATAATGCAAATCAATTGAGATATATTACAGATGGAGTTCTAGAAAAAGGGGATTTAGATTGGTTAGAGATGGGAACAATAGAAACTGAGAAGAGATTAGAGAATTTTTTTTTTTTTTTTTTTTTTTTTTTGGAATCCTGTCAAGAGAGAAATGGAAAAAATAGAAAACTCCTTTTTGAAAAATATATTAGAAATTTGGAAGAAAAATAAGGAAAAATTAATGCCGGTTACTTCACCATTAACTCCTGTAGTGATGATGGCAAGATTTCCAATGAATTTGAGAGGTGAAGAAGAGAAGGAATTAAAGAAGCAGAGAATAAATAAGTTAAAAGATTGGATGAATATAATGACGAAGAAAGATAAAATAAAAGAGAGATTACAGGGTACTAAGATATCGTGGTTTAATTATATACAGCTAGAGCAGTGGACAAAGAATTGGAAAAGGAATAATAAAGGTTTTAGAGAATATACTAAATTTGAACAAATAATTATACAAAGAGAAGATATGGAGGAAAATGAAATATTGAAGGGTACCACAAGTTAAATATACAAAATGTTGGCAAAATTTGAAGATGAAGATGAATATCTTAGAAAAATATGGGAGGAAGAATTAGCACAAAAAATAGATATTCAGGACTAGGGGAAAATTTGGAATCAGGGTCATTTAAAAAACTTGTCCGTAAGGATGAGAGAGAACTATTATAAATTGGTTTGGAGATGGCACCTAACATCGGTAAGGTTAAATTATATAGATAAGAATTATTCAAGGTTGTGTTGAGGGGATTGTCAAGAGATATTCATATGTGGTGGAACTGTGAAGGTGTACAGAAATTTTGGCAAAGGGTGTTTAAAGAAATAAAAGAGATAACAGAAACTGATTTACAAATATGTCCAGGCATAGCATTATTATCTATATTTGATAAGGTTAATTGTACTCAGGCAATGAAGGATTTAATTATAAATTTATTAACTGCAGCAAGGTTAATTATATCAAGAAAATGGAAAATTTATGGAGATTTTCAAATAGAAGATTGGTATAAAGAAGTGTGGAAAATTGTGATTAATGATAACATGTTGAATTAAGGCCAAAAAAGGAATAATGAAGGGGAATGATTTTGAAGCAATATGGAAGATATTTGTGGAAAAGGTTTTAATAAAAGAGGAAGGTGTCATACCTCCACAAGAAGAATTATCATTCTGGAAAGTGGAGTACGTTGAAACATAATTGGCTTTAAAGGGTGGGTTTATTTTTAGGAATTTAGCAACTATTTTTAGGAATAGTTTGATATATTTAGTATCACATTTTAGTAATAGTAATAGATTAAATGTAATTGAAAAGTATAGAGTTAAGAATGAAATTGTTATAATAATAATAGTGAGTATAATAAGAATGAGATCTAGATATAAGTAACCAAAGTATATAAGCAGTGTGATATGTTGAATAAGTTGAATAAGTATATGTTGAATATGTTGAATAAGTATATGATTGTAATGGAACTGAAGAGAAATAACAATGTAAGCTTGTTTTTGTTGAAATTTCTTATGTTATGTGTATCATGTGGTGTTTTTCTTTTTTTGTTGTTCTGTTCTTTTCTTTACAATCAATAAAAAAAATTAAAAAAGAGAGAATGAAATTGACTTCCTCATCCCACTGCTTCCCAATTTTTTAAATGATTTCCCCCCAGCTCTGTTCATTTCCACTATGATAGAAACTGCATAAAGCAACAGTATGATGGGCTATAATGGGTAGAAGGAAGATTTTTCAGTTCCTTTCCTCCACACCTTCTTTAAAGATAGAACACGACACACACACACAAACCCCTCCTGTAGCCACGAGCTTTAAGCAGATCCCCAAATATAGTTGTTAGTTTCAAGAAAATTGTATTGGCAGATAAAGATGTAAATCTACAGTATGTTTGATGGTCTGCCAGTTCTATGTGAGAAGGGCCAGCAACAATACAATGTCACTTCAACCACTCTGTGAATTGCAGGTTATTTAAACTCATGTCTTCTCTGCCTTCTGTTAGTAAGTGTAACTATATTTGCTTTTATTAAGGAACTGTCATCTCATACATTCTTAATTAGAGTGTTACTGGCTGTTACACTGACACTGCTACAATACAGTGGTAAGCTTGTCATTATTTCAAACAGTTTTCTCCAAAAGAGCACTTCTCTAAAGGAGGGTGGGTGGGTGGGTGGGTGGGTTGGTTGGTTGGTTGGTTGGTTGGTTGGTTGGTTGGTTGGCTAGCTGGTTTTTTAAAAAATCTTTCCTGAATAGATTGTTGCTGATGTCAGTTTAGGGCCATCCATAGCATTAGAAGGAACAAGATGACCCCCCCAGTCAGCACATTTGAGTGTCATGATAGAGCAGCAAAATCTTAATTCTTTGCTTCATAATGATTGTATCTTTATTGCCAAAGATGGAGAGAGATGCTTGTGGGAAGTCCTGCCTCATGTGTCAGAATTATTTACCTGGTGCTAAATACAATGTTCCTTAACTAGAATGGGTAGAGGTCCCATTTGCAGCTCTGCCTCAGGCAGTGGAATGTCTTGGGCTGGCCCTAATTCAGCATTACAGTGCAGTTAACCTGTGGAGTAGAGGGAAGGTTGTGCCCAAAAGCAGTGCCCCACCAAAGAGAGTGCTACACTGGTCCGCAGCTTGGTTTATTTTCTATGGGTACTCATAGACTGCATTCAGAATGGCCATCCACACCTACCCTGAATCCTGTTTTCCCACACATTTCACACCACTGGGCAGAGTAAGAACATATGTATGTGTCTCTTCCCTTCCCCCACCAGTTCTATTAGGCACTGTGGGCATGAATTGCAACACCAAGTACCAGCCATTCCCACATTACACTGTTAAAGTGCTATTATTCCACTTCCAACATCCTCTAGAATTCTGAGTTTTGCAGTTTACTGAAGCCAAAGAGCTCTCTGGCTGAGAATTCTAAATTCCCCTCCCTAAACTGCAAACCCAGGGATTCCATAGGATGTTGGAAGTGGAATAATAGCTCTATAACAGTACAGTGTGGAAATGGCCCCAGTTGCCTTATTCTGGAGCTAGGTTATAGAACCATCTGCTACTCCGCTGAGCCAGTATGCTGTAGTGTTTATGACATCTGATTGGTACTTGGGAGAGCTGGAGTCAAGTCCCCACTGACCTATTAAGCTGATTGTGTTAACTCAGGCCACTCTTTCACAGCCCAACCTACCACAGAAAAGGCTGTGGGGAAGAAAAGAAAAGTATGGTGGAGTACAGCCATATACAATGCTTATTGTTCATTGAAGGACTGTAAGATAGCTAACTAATAAAGAAATAAACTCTCTTCTGCTTCAGTGCAGCCGCTGCAGATAATGAGAGGGCAGTAGGACTGCTGCTAATTCCAGTAAGGATCAGCTGACAAAAAGACCCAAGAGGATTCCACATGACCTTGTAAAGCTATCAATTTTTAGCCTGGTTCCTTAGGTTGGCAGTGGCATTGATATTTGTGGCATTTCCTTGTAGCTTTTGAAGCTGTCCCCAAACCATCTTCAGGGGATTGCTCTCCAGAACATTTTTTTTGGGGGGAGGCACTAGCACAGGAACTACTGCAGAGATGGCAAGTCCACACACATACCTGTGGTGGATACCACTCCAAACAGATAATCAAAAAGTGCTGCACCTCCTATGTTTCTCACAGCATTATTTTACTAACCCTTGATTATCTGTTTAGAATTTCTCTTTCCCCACCCCACCCCCATTTTCTTTTGGTATAACATGGGTAATGAACAGCAGGGGTAGCTATGTGCTGATGAGGTTAACAATCAGATTTTGATCTATGAAAGAAAGAAGATATTCCTAGATCTATACGTGAAAATGGTAGGGAAATGTGGATATATGTCTGAATGGGGAAAGTTGTCTTTGTGTCTGCCCTGTCGTTACTTCCTTTAATGAATTCTATCTTCCCTATAGGCATGTTATCTGCACGCTGTGTGTGAATATGTAATAAAGTGAATACAAATGAAGCCATGCTGTTTGCACTTTTAACTGTATGCCAGAACAGAAGAGGGAAATGGAATCAAATAGCTTTTTAAATTTTATTTTTAGCTTTTAAAGAGGTCTTTCAATATACATGTGCTGAAGCACCATGATATTTTAAAAGGACATTTTTTTAAAAAAAATCATGTATTCTGAAATGAAAATCAGCAGACACAAATCTGAACCAAATAACCCCTCTTGCGCTGAATTCCAACTTTTAATTCAATATTCCTTATAGCAGAGCTGTCTAAGAAATCTTTCAAAGAGCTCCTCCTGAGGAAAAAAATGGATGAAGGTAAATGAGTACAGTTTGATGTATTTCAATTCTGCCCTTGAACTAATATTTCAGATTGGAGTGCAGGATAAAGCATATTTGGAAAGATAGAAGTAGAACCCCAGCTAAGTTCTATTTCCCACTTGACCTCCTTTTTGCCAATTTATTACAACTTTCTAACACAAATTCTTTTGGGGCATAAATTTTTCAATGTTCACAGCTCCAAATCTGATTTTCTTTGGAGATATATGCAGAAATGTGTTGTGCAAATACTGGAAGCAAGAGAAAGATGAATTTGTCATGCAATTTTTTTTCCCTGGGAAATGGGAAGTGGAACAGACAAGTTCTTTTATCATAGAAGATGGAACAAAACAGGGATGGTGATGGGACGAAGCCTTCCAAGAGAGAAGAAACTTTCCTGTTAAAGGATTTGGCTTCATTGCAGAATTTGCAGAGAAAAAAAAAAAAGACACTTGTGTTTCAGAAGCTATTTATCAATACTAATAAAGAGGAAAAATGAGAAAGGACAGAAAGGACAGATTTAGAAGTGTCCCTCTGAGAATTACGGTGGAGAATTGTGTGGAAGTGTAGTCCTACTGACCACATTTAGAAGTCCCTTCTGCTTCTTTAGAATTACGGTGGAGATTATGTGGAAGTGTAGTCCTACTGCACATTTCAATAATCCAACTTCTGGCTTGATCATTGCAAAAGATAAACAACAAGAGATATCCAAGAGCAGGTACTAGAATATGGTGCAGGAAAAAAACATTATAGCAGTATTTCTTAAGCTATCTAACATAAATGCAAACAATTTTGTTTTTCTCAGTGTGCAAGGACCAACATCATATTTGGCTACAAATGTTTCCTTCTTTCCAGGAAGCTGTCCAGAGATCAGGAGCAGGTGGCTCAGGGACTGGCACCAGTCCATAGATACCTCTTTGTGTTGTACTGATTTTATAGCACTTGTTGCATGACCCTTCTACTAACTGATGCCTCAGTAGAAACAAACCTGGTGATCTCTGTTAACAATCATCTATTTGTCTTCAAGCCCAGTTCAGGTTTTAAATTCCTAAGTGTCAAGGGACTCATTTGGATCTGGAATGCTTGGTGATTCCAGGGCTTGTGCCATTTCTTCATCCTTCCAGCCATGTTTAGGGTTGTGAAAAGGAGGATTTTCTAAAGAATTCCCTGAGGGAACTGGAACATGCAGGCACAAAAAGTAACCTAGTAGGACAGTGGTTCTCAACCTGTGGGTCCCCAGATGTTTTTGGACTTCAGCTCCCAGAAGCCCTGAGCATTGACCATAGTGGCTGGGGCTTCTGGGAGCTGAAGTCCAAAAACATCTGGGGACCCACAGGTTGAGAACCACTGTAGTAGGAGCTCATAGAACAAAGGTGGGGATGAAACTGGAGAACTTAAGTATGATGTGAAAGAGAGGGAGAGAGAGATTCCAAATTTGACACTCTGAGTCTTTTTTTTCCTATTCTGGATGGTTCTGGGACTTTACAGTGTTAATAAAAGCATAATATTTGAAATATTTCAATTCTAAAATGTTGCTTTCAAGGGTGCCTAACATATCCCAATGCTTTTGGCATCCATTTCTCTCAAAAATGGCCCATTTACCAATAGGCAGTGAGAACCCTCCAAGTGCCTCATAAGATCAAACTTGATTTTGGGGGAAACTTCTAATAAAAATGAATAATATTGAACCAAGTAAGTCATAAATATAATACATTCTGTGCAACTTTAAATATTAATCATTGTATTGAAGCTTTGGAGAAAACATTACTTTGTCGCATCCCTCTTCTGTTGTTTTCTGCTTGGTCTTTGCAAGAAGGTTTGCGAAATAAACTTCATCTAGATGTTCCTAAAAATCTAGACTTTCTTGCAGACTTGACCAATGCTACTGGAAACTGGTGTTGAGAGACAACAGGTTGTTCACCCTGATATTCTAGTGTTACTATCTGTCTTAGATGTGAGACGCACCCAATAACAGAGACTGACTTGTTTCTGACAAAACTGTTGAATAGAAGAGTGACCATACATTTTACCCCATAACTCTGCTCCTACCAGGGATAGAAACTTTCTTTAAAACAAAAGAAATCTTGAAAACTGCGTAAGATCATGGTCTAAACAGATAGCAAGTGATATGCGTAGAAAATGGATGAAACATTGCCAAACATATATTATGGCTATTCTAATTTAGGCTCAGCTGTATTCCTTTTATGATGGATATTTATGTCTCTCTGGCTATAGGAACATAGCAGAAAGTTGTCTGATCCACACCACTACCAGCAGCCTCTAACTGGCCATGTGAATAAACAGAGTCTGGATGGTTGAGATGTACTGTTTTTCTGGCTGCACAACTAATACACTACACTATGCCATACAGGATCTTGGCCATGTTGTGTTCTTAGAATTCAGGCTTTAAAAAAACATGTTCCCAGTCCCAATGATATCTCAGGACTTGAATGCTTGGCACTGAGAAACAAGCTCAAATGTTTTCTGTTGTTTGCAAACTATTAGGACAATCCTGGATGGTTTGCAGCTATTAGCAAACCAGGGACACTGCACAACTGGCAATTCGTTTGCTCCCACTATAAGAAAAACGTCTTCCTTTTCCTTCATGCCAATATGCTTGGGGTAGTAGGCTTATCTCCTGTTCCTGAAATATCTAGCAGCTTTCTCAGTGATGGACAGACTAGGAAAGATGAACCATTCCAAAAAGCACAAGCTTAATGCATATTCAACACATATCCTTCCAGCACAGATACTATACACTCAGTTCCAAATTCTTAGAACAGAACTGGCATCTAAAACATTGCAGCCAAGAAGCAAACCTGCTCCCAATGTAACAGGACTGACCTGTGACATTAATACACATACCATTATGTAACATAACATGCTACTTGGCTTGACTGTATGCTGATCTAGTAGCAGCTCTTAAACAAACTTTGACAGAAAAGAACACTTTAAAATTGCATCTAGATTTCTGTGTTGCACATGAAACAGTAGTTCAGTGCACAGGGAAAAGCTAGTGAGACTGCTTCCTTTTAAATCAAATTAACACTTTATCATGTTTAAAATACACTCTACTCCACTTTGACTATACTTTGATAATTCATTATTGAGACAGAAGTTTGAGATATCCAAAGGTACACTAATAATGGATAGGTTTTGGTAGTCATGTCTATTCATGACTAATAAATCCATGGAACAAATATATCTGATCCAAAGCCCTGTATATATGCTATAGAAGATATTGAAAACAAATGAAGGCGTGTGCCCTTCACAGCTGATAACCAGGGTGGGTATTTTATGCCCTAGTATCCATACCAAAATAAAAAATATCCCAGCTATGACGGACAGGGCCCTTGGAAGTGTTTCAAGGCCAGAAATCAGGTCATTATGAATTTTGTACACTTGCATGAATGTTTTTATGAAACAATAGAAAGACACAATACAGTGGATGATGATGATATCACAAAGTAAACAGTTAACAATATGACTACCCTGAAGACAATAGCAAAATAATAAATGAAACATCAGATTATTTAAAGCATAAAATTAATATGTCAAGGAAAGGGGAAAATACATAAGACAAATGAATGGAAAGATGGCTGTAAGCTAAGACATTTCTAACTTGATAGTTCCTCACAGGGCTCAATTACAAAGAAATCTTGATGGTCCTGAACATTAGTGCCTGATCATTTCATTAGAGGCTGATGGGACCATATCTTCCTGTATGAGCCTGCCCAAGCTCTAAGATCTTCAGAGGAGTGCTTCTCTTGATCCCACCATCTTCACAGGTACATTGCAGGAGAACAATGAATTATGATTTCCCCCACAGAAAATTATGTTTCCTGCACAGAAAATTCTGTTTTCTGTGCAAAACAACATGCACATTTTGCACAGAATAAGTTCTGAACTACAAATAGCCTGCTTGGTTTTCAAAGACTTTCTTGAGGCAGGAAGAGAACTTCTCAAATTATTCATTGCTATCTTTGAGAAGAAACTTTGTCAAGAATTGCATCCCTAATAGATGGACAGATTGATAGACAGATGGATGGGCAGGTGGATTCTGGGATCCATGATGGTGGATTCATGTGTGCCTACAACATTCCGATATCAAAATATTTTTCTGTTATTGATATTATTAGTATTGGCATCAGTATATGTGTTTTCTTACACACTATTCTCTACTTTAGGGGTAGGGCACATACACCCCTCCAGATATAAACCTCTATAGTCCTTTACTGTTGGGTATGTTCGCCAAGGCTGATGGAAGCTGCATCCAGCTGCATCTGGAGAGGTACACATTCAATATAGAGCAGTTACATGACAGTGATAATCATGTTCTCCTCCCCAATGTACACACTACAGAATCAAGACAGGACAACATCCTTGGATTAAACATGGTTTTTGTTTAAGTTAAACCAACCTGCAGTTTGTAAAGTGATTAGCTACACTACAATTAAACGGTGTAGTCTGAAAGGGTGTCCCACAAAGGCCATTTGAGAGTCAAACACCTCCATCCATTGGCACATAGGAATCAACTCTTTATTGTGTCTGTTCCAGCCAAATTCCCCATCTGGCTACATGGAGGAGAGGTCCTGCCTGGTGTACCACAATACAGTACAGGTTGGCCTTTGTTGTGGTCTACCTGACATTCCCTACACAGAGATCTCCAAAGAAGAGAACTTTGTGCTGGATAGTTATGAGGAACCCTTAGGGCGGACAAATCCTTCATCACATGATGCCTCAGAGGTATTCACAAAGCAGTCAAAACATGCATAATGACCCTTGTCTGTACCATGCTGTCTAACTGAATATAAAACTCTGATTAACCCAATTCAAAACAATAAAATAACACGGTGTAGTTTTAAACATTAACTGAAATCTTCAGATTGACTATAAAATAAGAAGAAAACCAACAATCCGCAGTGGCACAGCCAAGTAGACAAAACAATCCTCTGCCAATTTAATCTCTTCCTCAACAATTCCCCCCAAATTGCAATTGAATGAACCCCTGCTGAAAGTCAAATGGGTGGTAGCATCAGTGCTGTACAAAAAGCCTGGAGCAAAATGAAATGTAAAGATGAGGGCTGTTATCACAGAAATTAACCCATGGATGTAAGCCCACCCATTGGCTGACTTCCCCAAGGTAGGAAAAGCAGCCAGCTCTTGCCTTCATTTCTTCACCATGTGTGTGGGAGGGTGAAGAAGGAATATGTAATTTTAGCAATTTTCCTCTCCTGGTAAGAAAGTTTTTGAAAACTACACAGTTTTCAATGAGTATTTGCGGTTAGGGACTTATTTTTCACAAATTTTGTACAGAAAACATCATTTTCTCTGAAGGAAACAGCATTTTCTGTGCAGAAAATAATATTTCTGTGGAGAACCAATAGTTAAAATCCCAGGCCTTCAACTTAGTTAAGTACACAACGTCTCCTGGTCTGATTCCCTCCTCCAATCCTTCTTTACTAAGCAACAGCCACTGCAAGTGAAGGTCTGTTCTCCTGTTGATCAGAATGCTGCATACTGACATTTCTACGCTGTCACTCCAGCAATCTCTAGTGTGACAACAGGAAGCCGTAGTATCCTTGCCACAATTCCCTCTTCCACAGTAGCATAGGGAAGGGGGGTAAGGGGGCAGTGCGCCCTGGGTGGCACTTTTTTGGAGACACCATCACTCCTTGCCTCCCCCCTCATGCCATCTCCCCTCCCATGCGCGCCATCAGCCCACCAAGGCACTCCATTGCCCCTCCTCCACATGCTGTAGCCCTGCCCACACACATCGATGCCCCTTCCTGTGTGCTGTAGCCCCTCCCCTGCATGCCATAGCCACATCCACATGTGCTGTAGCCCAATCCCCACTCCTCTGCCCCTGCCAGCCCCCTCACCCCGCTATGCTACTGCCTTCCCACCAGAGATCACTGGCTGGAGGGAGTTGGAAACATCAGTACACTGCACACCAATTTAAGCAGAACTGACCTCCCTGTAAAGTACGAATGGGGATCTTTTATGAGTGTAGCAATAGTGCCACAATCATGAATACACAGGGACCATGAGTACAAATCAGTTATGGATGCATACCTGTTATAAGTTATACATCTGTAACCATGATAGTGAATTTCCAGCCATTATTTTCCTCAACAGGGTATGTTGTTTCCTGTAAAAAACAATTGCAAATTTTGCATCAAAGAAATCCCTGTGAAGATTTTCATCAGATCAGGATTCTTTTCATCAGAATTTCTTGACTCGCAAGAAACATATTTTTCAACCATTTTTAATTTTTTTTCAGTCTTCCCATCCCTAGCATACAGACAAATTGTTAGTATGTCTCTCACTCAGCTGCATTCCCTTATCATGTTTCAGACACAAAAGTGCAGGCAAACAACAACAGCACAGCCTTGTAATCAAACAAACTATTGTGTCAATATTTTTAATGTGTTTGGCCAATGCACACACATAATGCTGGATAGTAAAACTAGCAAGCATTGAAGCTCAGAACTTGTCAACCTCCAGATGTTGTTGACATATACCTCCCATCATCCTGAACCATTGGCTATGGTGGCTGGCAGGAATCTGTTTCCACAACATCTGAGTTGTAGGTTCCTCATCTTGAATTGCAATGCTTCATTTATCTGTGCTATATTTTGGTCACCAGTGTTATGAAGGATTAATTCAAATTGGGACAAGAGCAAGGAAAAAAAAACACTATGAAATTGTGTTGACAGTAGCTTATTATGGGTTGCTATGTTCTGTGCCATGTGCTGGTTCTTTATTTAAATAGTCCTTTGAAAAGCTAGTATATGGGGGTTACTTATTGCATAAGGGAAAGTACAAGGAAACTGAACAGCTAAGGACATATTTTTGAAGTTTCAGTCAAACTCCTTTAGAACAAAAATTGTTATGCAGCCTGAGAAGCTATTTAAGCCTGACCATTTGAATAAATGCCAAGAGAGGGGCATCAATGAAATACTGTATCCTAATTGCTTTGTATTTGTGACAGAATTATTAAATAGAATGAAAGGTCTCTGAAGTCCAGCTTGCCAGGTATTTGCAGAACAGCTGAAGTGCTAAGGATGAATACCAACAGCAAAAGACACAAGGGAGGTAGAAGCAAGATGCACTTAAGATGTTCAGAAGGATATGCCTCATGCGAGGAGAATGATACTGAACAGGCAAATGTCAGGCAGAAAAAGGGTTAGGGACTCCTCCTCTAGTGTAACTTTGCAAAACCCAATTGTCCCTCCCAGAAAAGGGCCACTAGACAAGAGTTACACTTGCTTCTGTGCAATGAGTATTTTATACTTTATAAAAACATGCATCCTGGCCCTTTTTTATATGTTGAAATCTAGAACTACAGCCATTTTTAGTGCTGTCTCAATGCTGAAACTTCTTCTCAAGATACCTTGCCAGAAACCTAGGCCATTTCCACACTAGACTGTTACAGTACTATTATTCCACTTTCAACATCCTATGGAATCCTGGGGTCTGCAGTTTAGGGAGGGACTCTAGTTCAGAAATGACCCAAGTTTAATCAGCTTTAAGTGCCAAGATAACCTCATACATTCAGGTTTTTAATACTCAGTAGAGTAGCTGCTGCTTTTTTAGGTCTTTTTTTTCAGTGTTTCGGTGGCGGTTTTATTTTCCTTTTTTTTTTAATTGCATCTACTTAATTTCTATGGATTTGGGTTTTCAAAATGATGCATTTTAATTTTGTTTGCAGTTTTCCATTTTTAGATCACCTTAAAAATACAAAGCAAGGTGGAAATCTTTTAAATTAATAAATACAATTAGTTCTGCATTAACAATGAGCAGAGTGTATCAAGTCTCTTGGGGGAAGTAAACTTGGACTAAAAGGAGGTTTGACAATCTGAGAGAAACAGATTTCCCTGTTAATAACGTATCCCAATCTGCAAAGCAGCAATGTAGTTATCCATTCTTTTCACCTATCACAATGCCTTATACAGGAAGGCCATGAAAGTCCCTCCCCAGGCTCTTATATCTTCATGTGGGACACCAGTACACAGACACATGAATCCAAAGTCTCAGCTGAGAAGATGAGAAGAAGCCTTGAAGGTTTCCTAGAGAGCAAGATTTGTCCTATTATTAGTCAGAGTGAGATTGATTCTTTAGGTAGCAGATTTAGGATGTTATAAAACCACAGCAAAATGTTAGTTACTTGGTTATTATTGTATTTTTACCATCAGAGAATGGGAGCGGTGTTTGTATGAATGCTTGATTCTCTGGAGAGAAATAGATGAAGAAAAAGAGAGGGAGTAGCATTATATATCAAAGACAAATTCACTTTTATAGAAACTCCATGTGAATAATCAAACTGGACCAGTGGTGAGCAATTGGGTAAACATAAAAGTGGGAGAATAAACACAACAGTGTGATAGGAGTTTACTGTAGGCCACCAAACCAAAACAAGGTGGTGGATGGTCCATTTCTAAAACAAAGCTCAGAACTCTCAAGAAGCAAGAACTGGTAGGTATGGAATATTTCAATTATCCTGATATTTTCTGGAACACTAGCTGTGCTGTGCATAGGGTCTCCAACAAATTCCTGTGTCTTGCAGATAATTAACTCCTTCAAAAGGTGGAGTGAAGAGCTAGGGGATCAGCAAACCTGCAGTTGATCCAGGATTTGATCAATAGGGAGGAATTGGTCACTGGCATCAAAGTGGTTGGTACTAGAGGAAAGTGACCATGTAATGCTAGAATAAGCCAAAGAAGAGTAAAGTCAGAGACAAACCTTGGATTTCAGGAAAGCTAATTTCATCAAGGGAAATACTAGGCAGTATCCCATGACTAGAAATGATAAAGGAAAAAGACACCCAGCCAGCATGGGTGGGATTCCATGAAGAAGAAACAGCTAAAAGCATAATAATCGCATACAGTCCATGGAAGATGGATAATGGGCAACATCTGAAAAAGCCAATGTGGCTGCATAATAAACACAAGGAGGAAGTGAAAAGGGGGCGGGGGAGAGCATGTATAAAGAATGTAGGGAAGGATGAATCACTAAGGAGGAATATGGATGTGTATGAAATAGTGTGAGGAAAGCTTGCAGGAAATAGTGGAAGGAATACTAAAGCTCAAAATGAGCTGCAATTGGCTAAGCCAGCGTGAGCAATGAAGCAAGGGGTTAAAAATGTTTGAAGCAAATAAATGATCAAGGAAATTGTGGGACTGCTGCTGAGCATGAATGGCAAAATGCTAAAAGATCCCAATGAGAAGACAGAACTGCTCAATAAGTATTTTGCTTCAATATTTTTCTCCCACTGGATGCTTCATGCATCAGCAGGGACCCTGGCAAGGAGTCCATGTTGAAAGTCAAGACTGATAAGAAGTTAGTCAGGAATCACTTAGTTAATGAGTTCAGATTAGTAGGGCCAGGTGAACTGCATCCCAGAGTACTGAAGAAATTTGCTAACATACTTTCAGAACCACTTGCCTTCGTTTTTGAGAAATTTTGGAGAATGGGTGAGGTACCAGAGGACCAGAGATGAGCAAACAATGTCTGTCTCTTTAAAAAAAAAAAAAAAGGGCAATACTGCAAATTAATATTCCATTATCCCCAGAGATTTTTCTATTGAACATGCTGCACAAAATAGATAAAGAATTCATGAAATATTGGAGAGTAATATTATATATGGTATCGACGGCAAGGATAATTTACGCTAAATATTAGAAGAATAAGTCCATTCCAGAGACAGATGAATGGGTGGTTAAACTAATAGAAATGATAACATTGGATGATTTAACTATACCACTTAGGGGTGAGACGTGGGGGAAAAATCATGATGAAATGGTGCCAATTAAAAATTACATGAAACATAAACGGGCAATGCAAATGTAAGAATGATAAATACAAGCTAGGAATGAAAGGGATAAACAATTAAGCAAAGATATGAAAAGAGGAGGAAGTTGAAAATAAAAAGTAAGTAGGCAAGCCACTAGAAGCTTTAAAGTTTCAGAGGAAACTGTAGGAAATTGTAAAATCAACCAAACAGGAGGATGTAAGGAAGTAGAACTTGTATATTTAGGACATCGTATAGGATATAAACTAAAGAAGTAGAACTTTTTTATGTCTAACTGTTAGCTTGCTACCCTTGTTAAGTGATTTCTATGTTTAATGTTGAGATGAAAAATTAACTTTTGAAGTAAGAATGATTGGTAAGATATAACTTAATTTTCTAGATATATATATATATATATAAATTGTAGATAGATAGATAGATAGATAGATAGATAGATAGATAGATAGATAGATAGATAGATAGATAGATAGATAGATAGATAGGAAAAACATATATATATAGATTGGAAAAACAAACAGAACGGTCGTTAAGGTACATGTAAATACTGATTTTTTTTAACAAAAGAAAAAAAGAAAAAGGCAAAAAAAAGGGCAAAAAGAAGACCCAGGAAATTACAAACCAGTCAGCCTGGGTTCTACAGCATGTCATCAGTGGCTGTGCTTCAAATTGGAAGGAAGTCTCAAGGGGAGTGGGGCCAACACTCATCTGTATTTTTATCAGTGATTTAGATGATAGGGTAGAGGAAATCTTTATCAAATCTGGAGATAATCCAAAACTTGGAAGGGTAGCTAACACATTGGAAGATGTGAACAGAATTCCAAAGGACCTTGATAAACTGTGAAATTTGGTTTAAATTAATAAAATGAAACTGAACAGAGACAAATGCAAAATTCCACATTTAGGCTACAAAAACTAAATGCACAAGTAAAAGATGAGAAATAATTTGATTTAGCAGTACTACATGCAAAAGGGCCTTGGGATTATTGTTAATCACAAACTGAACGTGAATCAGCAGTATGATACTGTAGAAAAGAAAGTAAATACTATCTTAGCCTGCAATAATAGAACCACAGTTTCCAAGTCAAGGGACGTAATTGTCCCCTTATATTCTGTGCTGGTCAGGCCTCTTGTGGAGTACTGTATTCAGTTCTGGGCCCCTCATTTAAAGAAGGATGTAGACCAGTGGAGTGAGTTCAGAGAAGAGCAACAAGGATGTTAAAAGGTATGGAGAACAAAACATACAAGGAGAGGCTGAAGGAGCTGAGCATGTTCAGCTTGGCGAAGAGAAGATTGAAGAGTGACATGATTGCACTCTTTAAATACCTCTAGGGTGGCCACAAATAGAAGAATGCTGGCTTGTTTTCTGCCAGCTGAGAAGGTAGAACTAGGTCTAATGTGTTTAAATTATAGGATGGTGTACTTTTTACTGAACATTAGAAGGAACTTCTTGACAGTGAGAACAATTCAGCAATTGAACTAATTGTGTACAGTGGTTGTCGAGTTACCTTTTCTGGATATTTTCAGAAAGATGCTGGACAGCTACCTACTGGGGATGCTCTAGATGGAGCAGGGGGTTGGATCTGATGGTCCAAAAGCCTCTTCCAACTCTGTGATTCTTCAATTGGCCAAAATAATTGTTTGGCTTTAGGTAGTACTAGGTACCTTGATTTAAGTGACTGTTGCCCTGCCTCATGCAACAAAGTGTTTTTTTAAGGTAGTCCATATCCAACTGTGTTTTCTATGTTGTTTTGTATGTGATTTGCAAAGTTTTTTTTCCCCCTCTTGGAACTCTCACCCCTCTCTCCAGCAGGAAACATAGTCAGAACAATAGCACATCATGGAAGTAGGTGCCCTGGGTGTGTATGCTGTATTTAGAAGTAGGCACTCTCTCACACAGGACACAGAGAAATTCCCACTCAATATCTTGAGTGAGTTTGTGTGCATACACATGCACACCCATAAGCATGCTGTCTAATCTGTAGTCTGCACTGGTGGTCATTGCTGTGTTGTTGAACACATGGGGAAAAACAAACAGAACAGAGCAGATGTATATAGGATAACTTGCTTATGCTCATCTGTTGCCAACTGCTGAACATTTCAACTAAAAAAAAATCTGTTTATCGTTTTATAATATGGAAACTCTCAACTGCATCACTGGGAATTATCAGGCCAATCTGCATTAAAAATCTGATAAACAGTTTATTTTCTTACTTAGATCCTTGTAAATTTTGCATTTAAATTCACTTTCTCCTCCTCACATAAAAGATATACATATTTTAGTATACCAGCCAAAAGAGGTGTGAAATGGCTGAAGGGAGATTCACACATCCTATATGAAACCAGATTATGTAGGTGGGTCAGAAAAAGAGGGCACATGCTAGTATACCCACAGCCTTGATATTTTATTTTTCTCAATGTTTTTTCCCAGTCCATAGAATATTGTTCCCCTCCAGCCTTTCCCCAAGAAATTATCAATTGTTCCGTTTACTTCCACATCACAGTTTCTATAAGTGGCAAAGTCAAGGCTCTCCAGCTCTTTGCACACTAGTTTCCACTTGGAAAAGAAGCTTAGTAGCATGCTATCACATTACTTTTAACAACAAAGCATTCCAACTAGAACCAAGCAACCCCTCTCTATTTAATACATGATGGCACTGGATTAGCCTGAGTCTGAATTTTGCAGTGTCCTGACACAAGCCAAATGCAAAAATCTGAAAGAAGCTGACAAGGAATAAATTAGCACTTATTCAACAAGCCTTGCCTGCTTGCAATACTGAGAAAGAGCAAATTTGTGCAACTCAGACTGCTTTTTAGAAAAAGATAATCAGACATGCTGAAGGTATGATGATAAATATTGATTGGTTTGCAGAGGTTGTCAGTTTGTAGATATCCATATTATGTGTGTATGAGCAACCAATAAGCAGAGGTTGCAGCAGCATCTTCCAAAAAAGCGTAGGAGTGAGGTAGCAGTGTAGAGCATGAAAACCGAGTATTCCATATTAATTGGATTTCTAGTGTAGGAGGCCTGATATTCCACTGGATAAATCAGGACTATTTACATTATTCTATTCCAAATTGCAACATCATACAAGATCCTGGAATGCAACTCTTGAATTGCAAAAAGCTGTACATTATCCAAGAGTTGTGGCCCAGTACGAGCTGATAATACAGAGATCTTGGGTTGCTTCTTTTAGATCTGTGCTGCTCCACTGGCACTTGGATTACTTTGGCAAAGAGACTGTGTTTGGAATCCATTATAGTCAATTTAGAGCTGCTTCATTCACTAGATGAGGTAATGCCATCCTCTCGTGGAACTGCAGCATTTTGAATTAGGACAGTGATAATTCTTCAGAGTCACTCTCCCATTCATTATACTGGGCTGGGTCGTGTTTGTTGCTATAATCTGTCTCTTACTATGAACTTAGAGAGCCAGCCCTACCTTTAGTCAGTGAGACTGAACCACTTAAGGCAGCACATTTGAGGTGTCACAGAATGGCAATAGACTGTTAGTTATTTTTTTACTACCGTGTTTTTACTGCCAGGAATGGGGAGAGGTGATTGTCAGACATTCTGATTTATTTCAAAAGAGCATTCTCAAGCTTTCATTTTCTAAGTGCTTTGGACTTCAAATCCCAAAAGCCCCAGTCAGCAGAGCTGGGTCAGGGATTGCAGAAACTGAAGAACAAAACAACTGAAGAGTCAACACTTGAAAACCACTGTCTTAAAATGACATGGATGACCTTGCATGGGTAAAAGGCAGAGCACTATTTCCTGGTCCATATAATGCAGAATAAGGCCCTTTCCGCACGAGGCTGGTGAATCAGTTCGTGCCGTTTCTTACCGGATTTTCTGGTCTTGAAACAAGGCAGACTTTCCCTCATTTCCTTCCACACAGCTACTGCATATGCTCCATTCTGATTCAGAGGAGTGCAACTTCATGAATCCACACTGCCTCCGCCGTGGCCACTCCCGCTACTCCTCTCACCCCGCCCCGTCAGTTGTGATTGGCCCTTTTTTTTTTGCATGGTTTAGTACATCATTGCGTACGTGCGTACATGTGTACGTGCATACATGCATAAGTCCATACCTCCTGGCCCCTCCCATGAGCCCTCCTCTGACCACCAATTCTCATTGGCACAAATGTACATGTCTGCACCACTGTGAAAGTATGAATCGGATCGATCTGAAAATTCGAAAACCGATTTCTTACGGTTTTCAAATAGCGCGCTTTACCACCACATGGGGGTGCATTTAGTTGGAATTACATACAGAACGAAGGTAAATAAACCGAACCACTCCAACGTGCAGAAGACCTCCATGGCAAGACACATTGGCCTTAATAACCGAGTGTGGAAAGGGCCTAAGACAGCCTAAGTGACAAATTGAAAACTCGCTAAGTGTAGCCCTGATTAGACTCTGAAGTGAGATTATTATAGGACAAATAGATGGACCAGGGGAGGCAGCTGAGAAAAACATTTATAATAAATACAAAAAAGAAAGCATTGGCAAGGAAGGATAATTTTAAGACATTAAGTTATGTAACAGATACTGAAATATTGAACAAACAAAGCTGCCTTATTTTAAGCAAGCTCCTTGGTACATATAGTTCGGTACTGTCAAGGGAAACTGGCAGCATTTCTCTGGGGTTGCAACCAAGGCTTGATGCAACACCAAATGTGGAGTTCTTTATCATGAGGATCCTTATCTTAATGGTCTGTAAAATGGTCTGTAAAATTATGTGGGGTTTGGATTGATTATTATATCCCTCCTCCCTCACTGCTTCAGTCCAATATCCATTCTTTCTGTGGAAAATTGTTCATTTGAATCCATTCATAAAAGAGAACTTGCTTCTTGATAATATTTGTCATTTCAAAGATCATGTTTCCATATAGGAAAGTTGTACCACCTGGGGCACCAGTTTTTATGTCAGTCTTTAAGACACACTATAAGAGAGTACAAGCTCCCATCTTACCCAGTTTTGTGGGTAACAATATCTGGGGACTAGGGATATAATTTGTCCCTAATTTTCTTCACAAAGGAAACAATGAGTAATTTTAGCAGTTTTCTTCCCAGTGCAAGAAAGACTTTGAAAAACACTCAGTTTTCAAAGCCTATTCACAATTTGGATTTTATTCTCTGTAAAATTCACACATGGTTGTTTTGCACAGAAAACAGTATTTTTTTGCAGAGGAAATATTTTCTGGGTGGAAAATATTTATTTTATTTTTTGAACAGAAAGTACTGTTTCCTGAGCAGAAATGCTGTTTTCATTCCAAAGAACCACATGCAAATTTTGCACAGCATAAATCCCAAATTGTAAAGATTCTCATCAGTCCAGGATTCTTCTCTCAAGGTTTCTCAATACTCAAAAAACATGCTTTTTGATCATTTTGCTAATACAGGCATACCTTAATTGAAGAGGTATATGTGTTCCTGGGCACTACTTCTTTAAGAGAACATTTGGGGCCAGCAGCCAGAATAACATGAGATGAATAGGCATAGGTTCCTAGTCCACAGAGATGATCAGTTCAACATGTTTCAACAAACTTTGTATTCAAATCTGAGCAGGATGCACATGTGAAATAAAACAATCAGGTCAGGTAAATGTGGCATAAGTAAACAAAAACATTTTTAAAAAGAGTACCTCAAGCTTTCTTCCAAAATATGTCCGGATGACTTTTTCTTTCACCAGCCTCCACTTTTTTTTTTATCATTTCTGTTTTGGTGCAGCAACTTATAGATCTATGTTCTTTAAAAACCATCTATGATGAGGCAGGCTTATCTGCTCTTCCTTTTTTTCTCCTGTTTTGCTGTTCATGCAAGACGTGTAAGGGATTCTGGGGACAGCTGCCGTTTCCCTTGCCCGTTGTAGGCAAGCTCACATGGCTACAGTAGGATTGGCTATAGTAGAATGCCACCTTGTTTACTGTAGACACACTTCTGTAACCTGACACTGAAAGTCCGTGTTTTTCTATCCCTCCTTCACCATCCTCTCGATACCGAAGCTGCTTAAAAAACAAAAAAACCTTCCAGCTAAACAAAAGATTAAAAAGAAGGAGTGGCTGGTCAGGTGCAGAAAAACTTTGTTAAAGGCATTGTTGACTGAAGTAGGTCTGTATTTTCAAATATTATTTCTCTCTGTACTGGAGAGTGAAATGCAATATCATCGGGGAGGGGGAAGAAACAAGCAAATGATAAACAGGAGTGCCATTTGAGATTTCACTGCTTTTCACATATTCATGATTAAAATTGCAAAGTGCATTTAAAGAGCTTTTGTTATGGTTATTTCAACTCATAACAAACAGGAATGTAAGTTCTTGTAATTAATAAGTTACATGTATTATAGTTCACATAAAGTGTACCTCCCAACTTCCCTGAGTGATACCCTGACTATTAACACTGTTTTCCTACAGCAGTGGTATTTCATCATTGGAGGGCTGTCAAAGCTCAATGCAAAAAGGAGGCGGAAACAGTAGTCAGTATTAATCTACAGAGAAAAGAATTCTGTGCAGTAGCTTTGAAGCTGTTATAGGTGTAGGATGGGTCTGATTGACTTAAATGGGATTTGAATCAGTCCCTGTGTGAGTCACAGGGTTTTTCCAAATCAATATGCCACAAAAGACTTCATAGAAAAGCTTTGAAGTAAAATAATCTTTCCTTCTTTGTCAGAAAGGGCAGCATTTTGTTTTTCAAGTTACAAAGAGATGCTTTTTTTTTCTTGACAAATGGCAGCATCAGTGTTTTCCCTGTATGACATGCCACAACATATAAAATTAAATAAAAACATGCCATTAGGTAACTGCTCTGTCATGTGAATGTGCATTTTAAGGGACACAAATTAAGCTGCAATATGTAAGAATGCGAATAGAAACAAACACATCTGCAGAGATAGGATGTGTAGGAGATGACACAGATTTTGAAATAACTATTATTTCCACTTCATATGGAAAGATTAAATGAATTAGGTTTCCCTTCAACAACATTTGGCCAAGGTGTGGTCATGCAAGCAAAATGCAGAGTCATATAATTCATCAGGTTCTTCAGGACAGATTCCTTTGTTTGAATTTTTAAAACAGGGAAGGATTATAATTTTATTTCAATTTTTTTCTGAGAAGAATTTACAAGTTTCTTCTCATTTGCAAGGGAAAAACTTGAGTTTTAAAACAAATGAATGTAAGGAAGGCCAAACCTGATTGTTTTGGTCATGCAAGTGAAGGACTTTGGTGTTTATTGGTATGAGATCTTGATTTAGGAGCAAAAGCACCAGTAGCTTAGACGAACTAAAGGCTTTATTAAAAGAATTCCATTCTAAGGCCCTTTCCGCATCTTACCTTTTCATGGAGGTGGGGGGCGGCGTTCGTGCAAGCAGCTGGCTTGCTCACTTCGTTTCTCCTTCCTTACTGCGGCTGGCTTGCCAGTCGCGTGAGCACCGCGCGAATGCCCCACCCCTTCCTACCGCAGCGCAACCTGGGAATTGCAGGCTAGCGCTGAGGCAGGAAGCGCGACCAGCCCGGCTCCCAAAGCACCGCAGGGCAGGTAAGTGCACGCGGGCCCCGGGAGCATTGCGCGACCGTGCACCATTTTCAGCTTGAAGCCGAAAATGAAAAGGTGTGTGCACGGTCCGCTTTAGGCTCTTGAGCATTGTGTAAATGGGAGTGCGTCGTATGGACTGCTCCTCCCATTTACGCGACGGTCAAGGGGCCCTTTCGCTTTAGAAACAGCATGCAAAAAGGACCTAAGATAGGAAAGTTACTCAGGGTGCTATTCTAATCTAGCTGCATTCTAGGGATGAGCTAGGAAGAGACTCATGGGAAGGGAAGAGGTGAATAAAGTATCCCCAAGAGTATTGGTTTACATCACAGAGGGATCAAGTTAGGTGGACAGTGTGGATCACTCAAAGTGATTAGCCCTGTTACTGTTGCCCACTCTGAGGAATTCTTGCTTCTTCAGTGCTAAGTGTTGTTTCACCTCTAACATCCCTTCTCAATGATGCTTTCATAAGTTCACAAGATTCACCTCTCACAGAGGTTCATAATGACATCTGGGCAATGGCTTTGTTACTCTGTTTTCTGGAGGTCCCGAGAGGAACACCTAAATGCGCTCTCAATTAAACAAGTTGGGGAAATTAGCCAAGAGCACAAGCTAGCAATACAAGAGGCAGGGCAAGGGAGCGAGATCTTTTAACTATGTCTATGGGGTCAGGCTAGGTCAAGGAGCACACAGAATTGAAATAATAATTGTGGTTTTTATTAAAATACAATCAAACAGTGCATGCAACACACTCACACAGAGAACTAAATAAATAAAGGTTGGAGTGGGATAGAGGGATTTTTAGAGGAGTTGTTGGTTTGGGTAATACTACACCTGTCCTGAAGCCCGGAGAGTCTGCAGCAGAAGTTCGGAGATATGGAGTCTCAGTATGTGGGACTGAGGGAAAGGCTCGCCAAGCACAGCGGCAGTGAGGCTGGATGGAAATCGGGAGCGATCCAAGGAAACTCACAAAGTCAGGGGTTTTTAAAGGGGAAAATGTAGCCACAGGCTAGTCTGTACTTGGGGGAAACAATGAGTTTCAGGCTGGAGACAAAGCCTCCGAAAGGTCAGAATTTCACATGATTGAGTTCGATCCGAATTGACAATGGAGTAGACAGTATGCAAACGCAGAGTGCTTGACAGATGAGGATTCTTCTAATCAAGCTGCCTGCTCAGGGCAGGGAGTTCTTTGTAAATAGTGCGCATACATGATGAGGGTACTTGCTGTGAGGTCTCCTGAAGTGGCAGTTTGGCTATTTCTGGCCAGCCTGTGTTTGTTTTGAATATTCCAGCGATTAGCGACCAAGCCTGTTTGCGTGCTTGTCCGGGGGCCTCGTAAGCACATGGGAAGGAATGGGTGAGGAAGGCCAAATTATTGATATCAAAACGATATCTAATGTCACCCCAAGTGCAGCTTAGGAATTGCAGTAACAGCTTGGTAAGGACATCTGCAATCATGTCTTCTGTTGGGCAGTATTCCAGCTTGATAAACCCTTGTTCATGTGCATCCTTTAGGAAGTAATACTTTGTCTCAGCACATTTAAGCTGAGGACTGATCTTCTCTGAGAGATCTTTGTAGATCCTTGGTTGTACTTGTGTAACTCTGGCCATTTCTGCACAGGGTGAGGGAATCGCCCCATGATGCTACTCACTGGATTTTTGGGCTCCCCGGTCCAGTCCACGCTTCTCTGGAGCAGTGCATGGCCACCACTCCGCACTGCTCTGGGGATGAAAATGGCGGCTTCCGGCTGGTCAAGGGTCTCGACCAACCACTGAAGCTCGCCAGCCTAAAGCCCACCCCCCACAGATCGCAGGCGCACACCAATGCGAGCCTGCAAATCTGCATAAGGGAGCAGGCTCGCAGTGGTGCTCTCCGTGCTTTTGAAAGACCTGTTTTTAGCGGTCTTTCAAAAGCACACTGGACACTACTTGGGGTTGTTCCGGAGCAGGCTGGGGTGCAGATCTACGTTAAGTATGTTTGACCCAGTCTGCTCCCAGGTGCAGACATCCTCCCTGGAGGACGCTCTGCCCCGTGTTAAAAACCCCGTGTGGAAATGGCCTCTGTTGGAGCTGGCTCTTCTATTCCAATGTCTAGTAGTAGCATTTATAGTCACTTCAGTTGTTTGCATGCTTCTGGGGCTAAGTCATATTCAGTCTCTATAGAAGAGGTTACAACTGTCCTTGCTTCTGTGTAGTCCAATCAATCATGCCATACTCATAAAAGAAGAGGTATACACTTGTACATTTCCAGTCAATGACATCATTGTCCCAATTTGCATGTACATATCACATTAGTTTTGGGTTGCTGATTGTTTGAAATTGAAAGTTTCATGTATGCAGTTCCCTTAAGGTATCTGGGTATTCTGTTTATTGCATTCCAATCACATTTAGTAGGTGAGTTGGTTCTTTTGCATAAAATCCCAACAGCTCCTGATATATCTGGTCTTATCACCTTGCTTATGTATAGAAGTAAAAATAATCACATATCTGCTGCCTTTCTATTACAATTCAAATAATGTGCTTGGCAGTCACCTTACTTTTCCCAATGGTAGAGCTGCCCTCAATTGTCACAGCCAATACATATTCCTTCTTGCTGACTCTATTCCTTCCTATTCTTCAATATGGAAATACTGTTCAATAGTCAGATTGTGACCAGTATGTGCCACTTAGTAGGGGACAGCAAAGTTACCTACTCAGCCCTTATGGCCCCAAATATTAGAGATAATTAATGCTCTTCTATTGTCCTTTCCAGCAAGATGTAATCACCAAAATCACGAGTTCATATTTTTGCAATCAAAAAAAGATTAAAAAGGAAGCAGAGAAATTATTTTGATTCGTCTATTTTTATCTCTCCTGAGCATCCAGCCTCAAGATTAGCCCTTTCAGAAACTTCATCCTTCACAGAGGAAATGCTTCCCTTTAATATTAGATTGTGCTGTTAGATTCAACAGCAGAACTGCTTTTAATCCCTTTGTGCATAACCTTTGAAAGCTGCCTCCTCTCAGCTTCCATAGCAAATGTCACCATAACAACTCCATGGCCACAACAAACATGCAAATAAGCAAAGTCCGATTCTATGAAATTCATTCTTTCGTGGTATACAAATAGGAATGGGGAAATCTTCCGTTCTGCTTTCTCCCATATTCCATTTCCTGAACCTCAAGTTTTTTTCATCCTGATTGTGAACTTCTGGTAAATTCATCAAAAACAAACAACAAAATCTCCCCTCTTTTTATATAGAAGAAACTGGAGACACATTTCAAGATACTCAAAAGATGAGTTAAGATTCTGCATGGTTACTTTTTCCTTTTTTATCTCTTTATTTTGCAGGTACTTTCTTATTTTGTTACTTTTATGTATTTTTATAGCCTTGCTTATGAGAATATTGCTCCTATTAAATGATGAAGGCAAGGTTACCTGTTAATGACATAAAGGCATGCTCTCAGAACTGATTGCTGTAAATGCACTTTATATGCCAAAGAAGGCTTTTCTGGTTGAACCAGCTATTATCTGGAAATCTGTCATATATGGTATATATATTTTGGTTATATGATTTTGTGTGTTGTATGTTTTTGAATTGTATACATACTTTGATTATAGCATTCGATGCCACATGTATATGTTTTAAATACAGTATTCTATTCATGCAGTCCTGTTTGTTTTTGGTTTTGACACTTCTGGTGTTTTCTCTATTGTGATTCCCCACCAATACCTGTCCTTTTTTCTTTTTTTTTTTAATGATAGGTCCAAGTCCATGCACCCAATGTCTTTCTCTACATTCCCCTCCCACTTAGATTTTCAGGCACCAGTGAAGCAAGTGCTACACAGACAGAAATACATTTGTGCTCAGACAAAGAGCCATAGCACCAGCCAGGAATGGGTGGTAATGGATGAACCATATGCTGATTTATGGCCACCTCACATGAAAGAATCAACTTTTTTTCTCCTCCAGAAGTCCTCACCTTGATAGTTGACTCCTCATCTGCAGACCTAGAGAAGCACAGCCATCTCCTGAGACTTAGGCCCTAAGACCTTTATGGGGCTTGTAGTGGTTACCATGCCATGCTGGTTACCATTATTAATAGCACAGCTCCAGTTTTATTTCATCCTCATATTTTTATTGTTCAAACAGCAGCAGGAGCAGCTAATGTCTGTCCACATGCCTGACATATTTCATGTGCCACAGTGCCGAGAAGAGGAACCTTGCTTTGCAAGCTGAATCCAACTCAATGAGTTTTCCCATTCGGCTTGCTGAGTTTTGCTGGTTTCTGGCAAAGTAGAAAAAGTACTTTTGCCATGTCAAGGGGCAGCTACATCAGTGACATCCAGCCTGTAGAAACCTGTGTGGAGGGAAGAAGAAGCTAGCACCCTGCCTCTTTACAGCTCCTTGATTTGCCATAGACCTAGTGTCACCCAAGGTTATGGACAAGGGTGGGGGGAATGGCAGCACCACTGAAAAATACAGAGCATGTTTCTTTTTCCTAAGTAGAGAGAGAAAGTGAAAAAACAGGGAAAGTCTCTCAAACAGAAAAGGTTGAGAAATTGCGACTCTCCTCTGCTCTCTAGAATTGGGTTCTGAAGAACTACCAGAAGATACTAGTTTTTTGAGAAAGTGGAAGCAGGAGACCTGACCTTTAAGCCAATCTTGAATCATTACACTGTCTGCCAATCATAGATGCCAGTGCCGCACAGTACTATTCCCTTATGCCTCAAGAAGATTTTGAGCACAGGTCATGAATTTTCTTGTTCAATTCTCTGGGTACCTGACAAAAAAATTATGTTAACAGAGAACTTGCTCCTCACGTAATTGTTCACAATTAAGAAGTGAGGAAAGTTCCACATGATGATGGTGATTAGAAATCACTCTACTTTTTCCATTGTTTTCACATTAAACTAAGAGGAAGACCATGGCCATTTCCTCACTACATTATTATAGTGTTATTATTCCACTTTCAAGATCCTATAGAATCCTGGGGTTTGCAGTTAAGGGAGGGGCATTTAGAATTCTCAGCCAGAGAGCTCTTTGGCCTCAGTAAACTACACACCCCAGAATTCTACAGGATGTTGAGAGTGGAATAAAAACACTATAACAGTGTAGGATGAAAATGGCCCACGATTTTAACCTCTGAAGCAAATCTTCAAGAAATCCTTTACTGATTCCCTTTTAGAATAAGGATGAAGAGATAAAGACATCCCTTCAGTGAGCTAGAAAGAGCCTTAGATTTTCTTTCTCACAACTATAGGACTAGTACTATTCCCAAAGGCAATAACATTTTCATATATGAATAAAGCTTAGAAATATCATAACAACTCAGAGTGATGCTTTGAGCAAGCATGCATATAAAGAACAAGACCCAACAACTGGATTGAAATCTGAATTAACTGAAAAAGAAATTTGTGGCTTTTAAAAA